>JAUYWV010145611.1:0-10350 GCA_032274565.1 Nematoplana nigrocapitula | reverse complement strand
AAAAACCGTCCTGTTATAGTAAATATTAGACCAAAAAAAGACCGTCCTGTTATAGTAAATATTAGACCAAAAAAGACCGTCCTGTTATGGTAAATATTAGACCAAAAAAATACGGTCCGTTTTGAGACGAAAAAAAAACGTTTCGCCATCGGTCAAAAAGACCCACTTTGGGACGTCTTTTTTTCGTCTAAAAGACGTCTCAGGTTACAGGGGATGACAACTTGCAGTTCAATCTATTTTTATAAATCTCCGATTTTGTTAGTTTTACTAAAAGGGCTGTATATCCAAACTATAAGTGGCGAAAATCACCCGTTGACATAGTGCAATACAGTTGAGTATTTATGTTTGGCTAACTATATACAGTAGTACATTACAACAGACAAAAAATCAGGCGGCAAAAATAATTTCACAGCTAGATCATTATAGTGTGCATATATGCTTTTACAACTTTTCCTGTTCCTGAGTGACCCAAATTTATATGGACGAAAATCCCGCCATTTTTGCACTGAGAGCGAAATATTCTCTTACGTTAAACAAATCGGTTAAGCCTAGATTACGTCCGAAGCACATCGTTAAATAAATCTTAGTCAGTTAATTTGTATTATTATTTCGCCTTTTTAACACAAGGATCGACGAGGCGATGCTTCTTTTCTATTTTTAGGGCTTTTTTGTTTTGAGTGCCGTTTTGAAGGCCATACTCGATGTAAGGGTACGTCCGCTTGGATTTCCAAATTTTGTGAAACGGCGTCCTGTTTCTGCGATACTTGCGAGGATATATTGTACATGGGTGTAGTATGGACGGCTTCAGTAATATGGCTTAGTGGGACATTCACTTACACGTCTTTGGGTACTAAAGAAGACCAAAACATTATTGGGTCTGTATATTTTGGGGACAAAACATCGATGTATGGAGGGCGAAGAAAAATCGAAAGAGATCAGTCAACCTAGTTGCTCATGCATACATCACCGAGTTATCGTGCATATAAAAAGGCCAAACAATACGCGAGTCAACCAAACCCGTTATTCCTCGTAGGGGAGGAAATAAATCACCAAATCAGTAGTCCCAAATGGCAGACAAAAATGCTGGGAGCGCTCACAAAGCGCAACCTTGAATCGGGGGTCAATTCAAAGGTCAGTAAGCAGGAGTCGATTACACAATTACCATGTAGGGTACTTCACCCCGTCCACCTTACGTAAGTATGTACATTTATGTGCGCGGTCACACTCTCTCTCTCTCAACCGGAATGCAGCAAGAAAGGGGGTCGGGTGGGAATGGAAGAGCCGCATCGCATGTACACAGAAAGAGGAGAGCAAGCGCCAACGCGAGAGGAAGAAAAACATAGGTAGGCAGGTTGAGCTATGTTACAAATGAGCCATCCCATCCATTCATTTATTCAGAGCTCCTCCTTGTCATCATTTACATCCTCTGAGTGGTCATCTAAAATACAAAATCAATATATAAAAACAAGACGTTATCAGACAGCGCTGGAACAACAACAATAAGAACATCAACACCATTGGTGAGAAGTGCAGTTGATCTGCTGCACACAGAAAAAGGAAATTGTGCAGAGACAGCAGCATCATCAAAACCTGGGAAATGCTTCGAAGAAAGCTGAAGCTGAGAACAGGCTGGCCAAGGGGAAGGTCAAAGGTGCTGGGTGATAAAGTGATATATAAACTGTGAGATCTATTTTTAGACAAAGCCTGAAGCTATCAATTATCATCTCGCTATTATAACTCCTCACTCGATCTGCTGTATACGGCGATGTCAGGAGGTGAACCACGCGATCCCAACAGCTGGATACACAATGGAGACTTTTTCTCTGTCTCGAGTATTATCCGAGGCCTTACTTAGCTCGCCTGAAATGGTCTTCGAAACTGGCATGACCCTCACACATCGCTCTGATTCGACGGATAGATATCGTTGGACCTGTAGTCAATGCAAGACCTCACGCTCGGAGTACGTTTTGATTCGTTGGGAGAAACCGGGTATTTTCCTGGTGGGCCCAACCATAGAAATATAGGGGCCCGATAGACGGACGAGGGGGGTTTCGCGATTTCTGGGAATTCAGTTGAATCTTCAGAGTGATTGTTTTGCTTTGAAACTAACTCAGTTTTGAAATATATTCAGAAAAGCTGAGTTTTGACAGATGAATGGGGCCTTCGGTAAAAGGTTGGGGAACAGCAGGATACAGAAAAGGGCCCTATTCCTGAACGGCTGGGCCCCGGAAATTGCGGAGGGAGCTTCTTTGCTGAATGTTTCGGGCGCCGTGACACGGAGAAGGCCTTTGGTAGAAAGTTGGGTACCCAAATGACGACGAAGTCATCTTACTGAAAGCGTGGGGCCCAGAAGACTAAGAGAGTTTTTTGTAAAAGGTTTGGGCCCATAGAGTTTCGAAGGAGCCCTCTTGCTGAAAGGTTGGTGCCCCCAGAGACAGAAAAGGGCCCTTTTGGTGAAATATTGGAACCCCAGGAGACAAAGAGGGCCTTTCTCCTGATATGGTGTAGTCGCGGAAGTTGGGAAGGGGGCTGATAGTTTTGAGTTCGGGGAGACGGAGGGGCCCCCTTTTGATGAAATGATTTTAATGCGTTTCTTTAAAAATATTTTTTAAATAAATTTGGCTTGGAGGTTTCGTTCGCTATTTGTTCCGGTAGACATTATGGGCCCAGTCCGCGACTGTTCGTAAAGAACCTCATGGAGATGTTTGTAAAACTCAAACCCGTTTGAAAACATTTTAGTGACCATTTCTAGTTTGTTGTCCTGCTGTAAAGGAAAAGATTACTTCGGAATATTGCGTGCTTTGAGTTTAGTACGAGGAGTTTCGCACCGATATCTGCACCTTTGACGAGAACTGGACCCGGTACCAGTCAGGGAAGAAGCGAAGAAGGCGCACTGATGGGTAAGGTCTGAGGAATTGGCAGAGAGGGCAGGAAGCTGGCGTGGAAAGGAGGATCTGAGCAAGGGCTCAAAGAGGGATAGTGTATAGCCACGCACCAACAATGACTAAGAAGTTCAACAACATAACAGACAATTTTGACTATGACTAGGTACTTAGTACTTTCCTACGAGTGAAAATGCGATCAAGTTCTAAACTCTCGAGGTAGATGTACACCCCGAAAGCGCACACCACCACCAGAACGGGAATTATCCGGCCCCCGACCAGCCAACTGAACAGGCCGATAGCGGCGAGGGCTAAGGCGTATTTGAGGAACTCTTTCTGGAACTTCTTAGTCCAAATTCTCTTGGGCCGCGTTTTTTTGTTAGAATTCTGCTGTTGTTGCCGTTTCTTACCGCTGGTTGATGAGGAAGGCGCGGTCTTTTTCACACATGTACCGCTGCTGCTCCGCCGCTCGTAACCGGTGGCACAGTCGCACTGGTAGCTGCCGGGCGTATTGCGGCACGCCTCGTTCTCCCCACGGCAGGCCGTACTGTCTGTACTGCACTCGTTGATGTCCTCGCATCGGCTGTCCACCGTCTCATAGCCGGGACGGCAGGCTTTGCAGTCGGTTGGCGAAGTTCCACTGCAGCCCTGACAGCTGGGATGACAGGCCTCGCATCGATAACTGCCCGGCGTGTTCACGCAGAACTCCTCTTCGGTGTTGGTACACCGCGTCTGGGCGTCATCGGCACACTCGTCCACATCCGTACAGCCCGCATCCGCCTGCCAATTCCATCCCGGTTGACATTCACCGCCGGTGCATTGGAGAGGGCCTACACCGGTACACCCGTTAGCGCAACCCTCGTGGCAAGCGTCACACCTCCACTGATCAGCTTCTGCCTCCACACGGAGATAGTTTTGGGCGCAAGTGTCACACACCTCCCCGGCATACCCTGTGTCGCACTGGCATCGCCCATCCCCAGACCGGGTCCCATTGCCCTCGCATTGGCCCCGCCCGCCGCAGGTCTCCCCCGTAACCCGCGCAACCGGGCAAGGCAGACAGTCGGGGCCGTAGTGCTGGTTGGGGCAACAGAATCGCAGCCGGTCCACACACAGATGCTGGTAGAGGTCGGCGCTCTGATCGGTCTTGAACACGCCGAACCACCACTGTTCGAGGGCTTCGTCCTGCTCCTCCACCATCGAATGGCACTTTTCTTTGTGTCGGGGTGATCCGCACAGCTTCTCCACAATGTGCACCAGTCGGGTCTCGCTGGTGGCGAAGCTGCCCAACTTCTTCTCCCAGTCTGTGTTACCACCGCCGAAATTGGATTTGGCAGTCACCGACAGGCCGTGGCGGAAGGCCTGCACGATGTCTTGGCAGGTCTCACAGTCTTTGCTGCTCGATCCACCATCCGCTGTGGCCGCACAAATGAGGAGACAAAAACAGCACAGGAGAGGCAGGAGATGTTGTCCGAGGGCCGACCTAATCTGCACGTGACAACAAGACAATGACAAATGAATTACTACCTGGGGCCTGCTTCAGGGATTCAGTTATTCGAATGCGGGCACTGTTCTGTGTAATCATTCAGTCAAGAGACAGCCTGCAAAAACACGGGATTGCGCGGATAAACATTGGAAGCGGGACAAGGGCGACCTGAGGACACACACAGGCATTATAGTCAAAGTCCAAAAGTTAATTGTCAGTGTAACTGCATTACCTGCCCCAGAATTCAGTGGATGTGACAATAAATATAGTCCAACTGCCAGTGAATTCAGTCGACGTTGATTCCTTTTCCATTCCCCACCAGGACAAATTAATAAATTTAGTTAAATTTTAGTCAATATCTTAGGGGACGAGGTAGCTCAGTTCGTAGAGCAGTTGACTGTCATAGCGAAGGTAGTGGGTTGGAGTCCCGGCTCGAACTTCTCCTGATGTTGACAGCATCTGGTACATCTGGCAAAATTAAAAAATTTAGCGGCGGAGCGAGCCACCGAAAAGGACTGTGAGAATTGGTTGGCAGCAATTTGCAACATATCGTCATGCCAACATATGTCGACTGCAAACTGCGAGAAAAGTCAATGTTTTCAAAAAAGATATATTTCGTGTATACTTGATATTGTATATACAGTATATATAATTGACCATAAACATGGCGCTGTGCAAAATTATAATAATAATAATAATATATTTATGTTAGAGATAAAGCTTACACAAAGGGAAAGAATACATATACAGGGTAACTGAAACTTATATAAAAGGGGTATTACTAAAGCGATATATACAAAGGGGCACGACAATGCTACGCACAAAGCTTACAGCAGGAATAAATACATATACAAGGTAACTGAATCTTATAGAAAAGGGGCACTATGCTAAATGCAATGCTAACAGTGGGAGAGAATACGTATACAAGGGTAACTAAAGCGATATATACAAAGGAGGCACTACAATGCTGTAGAGCTGAAGCTTACAGTGGGAAAGAGAATGAATACGCAAGAGAGTCTGATACATTAAATAAAGGAGGTATTAAAAATGGTTCACTGAAAAGCGAATTGAGGTCTGGATCTAAGTGAAAAGGGTGTAGAAGATTGGAGATGGGGTTTGAAAAAAGCTGATACTGTTGCCCTCGACCATGTTCCGGAAGAGCTCTCTGGTAGAGTTTTAGTGATGGCAAAATGTGCTGCGAAACTCCAGTCATTTTCAGTGAAGGACATGAGGAGTCCTCAGTTCCTTTGTCTTGTCAGTATTAATTTTCATGTCATTTCATGACCATTGCAGGATTTCATACGCGATTGCCTGCATTAAAGAGTCAGAAGGAGCCTTAACAATTTCAATGACAGAGAGGTCAACAACATACTTAATATTTGCCATAAGACTGTTGATCATGATCAGGAATACGATAGGACCTGTATTCGTGCCTTGTGAGAGACAGCATGTGATGATAGCCAATGAAAGGTGACACCATTGTAGTAGACTCTCTGATATCGTTTCTCTAGGAAAGCCAACGGGAGAGACACTGAGGGCTGTCCATCTTATAAAGCTTCTCCAAAAGGAGGTCTATGTTTAACCTAACAAGGCGAGAGACATTTCCTTTTCTACAGCTTTGTGTAGTTCATGCATAAGGTGGACCATTGCATGAGTGGTAGACTGCAATTAAGGGCATCATATTGATTGCGATCAATGTGGGGACCAATATGCTTCGGATCTTATGTCGCCGACTGTTTGCGGAGGGACCACAGCCTTCACGGCTCAAAAGTCGACAATTCTCCCTGCACTCTTAAAGGGGGCCCAATGGCCAGGTTTTCGGGTTGGCTGGTCACAAGCCCTGCACTGTGGCTGGCGTTGCTGCTTCTCCGTGCGGGGGATGTCAAAGAGAATCCGAGCCCTAGCCTTGCTCACTTTGCACCAACAACATAACAACACAGACAAACATTATTCCGCTGCAACACTCATCATATACACTGGGAACACAAAACATGCACGCAGACAAGCATTAAACAGTACACAAACTCATGGCTCTGCCCACAACACACAACAAACATCCACACACACAACGCACCACAAAACCCAGCCAAACCACCAGACACAAACTCACACCAGCACTCAGCACAATCAACAACCCTCACCCACAATTCACAAGAATCTAAAAATCCTCCAAATCAGCATCAATGGCATCCTCAACAAACACCAACAACTTATCCACCTCGTACAAGAACAACATAAAGACATCATCACAATACTAGAAACAAAACTCAACCAAAGAAACAAAACACCAAGCATATCAAACTATACACCAATCAGACAAGACGGAACACACAACAAAGGAGGAAGACTGCTTACATACATAAAGCAAAACATCACCTTCACAATACTGGCCACACCTCAACCCAAACATAAAAATATAAATCACCAAAATACATCTCAACAAAAACAAACACCTACACATCATCAACATGTAATAAATCCCCTCCGAAGTCTCAAACAATGGACAAGAAGAGACCAACATTCCAAATGCATTTAACCACTTCTTCACATTAGAAAACTCGATAATCATCACATACACCTCTCTGTCACTCCACCCTCCCACTTGACCAAAGAGGAAACGCAATACAAGACATCCTCAACAGCTCTAATCACTTCACAATCAACGAAGACACCCCCGACACGCATCGCAACAGCCTCCAACCACCAAGTGTCATCACCAGACATTACCATTAACACACACATACTCCTACCTTACTCCTCTTGGAACACAGTAATGGCCCTCGTCTCTGACCATCTTCCAATCATCACAAACATCAATACTAAAACAACATTCAGGCTCATCCAAAACAGATCATTGTACACAAGCTACAATAAATCTAACTGGACAGCATTCACACAACAATAGAGAACACCCTCATAGAAGCCAAAGACATCACTAACGTACACACACCAAACGAAATCCTAACAAACACTATCCTCCACGCAGATAAACAGCACATAACTAAATGCAAAACCCAAGCAAACACACAACTTCTCCCTCAAAACATACACACACATATCACAAACAGAGACAACATCAGGAAAATCAACCCAAAACATCTAGACATTCAACTCCTAACAGATACAATCACAAAGGAAATAAATCAACACAAAAACCAACTTTGGGAGAACAAAATAAACAAAATAGGAACAGACAAACACAAATCTATTATGGGAAACACTATCAAACAAATACCAAAACCCTCAACCAAACGAGGAATCACCTTCAACAACAAGCAACACATCACAAAGAAATCCATTGCAACAGCATTCAATAAACAATTCCTCAACACAACCACACACAAAACAAACAGGCAAAACAGGAAAATAGACAAACAAACCAAAATACTCACGCATGAAATATAACAATAACCCCCACACAAACCAAAAAAGCAATCAAACAAAGCAAAAACAACAGCCTAGGTTCAGGCATTGAGCAGCACAATATAAGGATCCTAAGATTGTGCAGCCATCTTAAGATCACACAGCACAATATACCAATATAATATGAAGAAGCAAGGTAAAGTCATTTACACACAATAAATACATATAAATTTATCATATTCGAAGTTAACCCTGCTCGATATTAAGATGGAAAGACACATACATCATGTACTCTGCCAAGTATAACGAAGCCTCATGAAAATAAAAAATCAGTGATAATAAGATTGAATATCAAGTCTAATAAAGCATAAAATCATCATAAAATAATTGAATAGGACAAATACATGACAAAAAATTGAAATTATGATACTTATTTATCATCTTCATATTGCGCTGGGTGAACTTAAGATCGCACAACCCACTCTTGCACAATATACCGATATAATGTGAAGAAACAAGGTAAGGTCATTTATACATGATAAATACATATAAATTTATATTTTTTTTCACATGCGAAGTTAACAATGTTCAATGATAAAATGGCACGGCAAAGACATGACATACTCTGCCATGTACAACAGAGCCTCATAAAACAAAAAATCATCAATGATAATAAGATTGAATACCATGCTTAACAAAGCATAAAAATTGTTATAAAATAATTTAATAGGTCAAATATATATGATAAAAAGTTGATATTATATGGTACTTTTATTTCATTTCTTACCTCAAGATAGCAAAGGTCCATCTTAAGATCATGCAGGACAATATGAGGATGATAAATAATTATCATAATTTTATTTTTTGTCATGTATTTGATCTATTAAATTATTTTATGATGATTTCATGCTATAAAGGATTCATATTTAATCTTATTATTCCTGATTTTTGTTTTTATAAGACTTTGTTAGTTTTTAGAAAGCTGTTTAATTATATATAAAATAAAAAATATATTTAAACAGTAACAGACAGATTTGGGTATGGCCAAATCTCCGCAGAAACAGTAACAGACAGGTATATTTAGCTAGGTGGGTGTATAAGATGGGCGGGCTCGCAATCTTAGGATCCTTATTGGCATAACATATCTACTGCATAACGGATAATTTGCATAAATATGACCAAATGCTTTGTGTTTTTCCCTGTAGCCATGATCTAACATTTCATGTTTCTCTGTTATCATACAGTGTATAATACAGTAATGTTGTTAACTTTGTTCATGTATATGTTTCCACTTAACCCAAAAGTCTTTTGTGATATTAGTACTGTTGGAGGAAGATCACTTTAATAATTCCCTACCCATCAGACGCCTCTCTTATTAGCATGCTGTACATTTATTCTAATTCACTTCTACTAGCTCAAGTGTTCTCTCCCCTAACTCCAACTGTTTGGGGCATACCAAAGACCCGATGCACATATGCGGCACATCAATAATAGCTGACATAGAGCCCTCAGCACACATATACACAAACTTACTCAACCATGGTGCGATGCGGCAATAATTGCCAATACAGAGAGCCCTCAACATGTACACACATAAACCCCCACTTAGCCATGGCACAGTGGCAACCCAGTGAACAGGGTTCGTATGCTTTTCACAGACTGAAATTCCAGACTTTTCGAGACTTTTTTCCAGACTTTTTCAATAAAATTTAAATATTGTAAATACACAATTTAAAAATGTATGCGTGTGCATGTTTCCAATTTTAGGTTATATAATATTATATACTATAAAACCTCGCATAAGTAAGTAAAAATGTTAAGGATAAAGTTCTTCATACAGTTGATACAAATAGCTATCTAATCTATACAAATTATTTAAATGTATTAATTTGTCATGCTTGCACAGCTTTTCCTTGATTTGTTGAGAGATGGATTAGATGAGCTTCTTTTTCTCCTTCGCAGCGCACCTGAGGGCATTTGACTTGCAGATCAGTGTCACATTTTCTTTTTTCCGGCCTGTTCAGCAAATTTATCTGCAGCTTCCAATAGACTCTCCTTCTCCACCTCCATTCTTCTGACCTTCTTTCTTATCACCGCAACTTCAACCAACTCCTCATTTTTCCGTTTCAGTCGGTTTTCTTCTCTTTTACTTCTTTCAGGTGTAGATGGTAGTGCGACTGAGCTGAGGCAGCAGAAGTTAGAAGACCTTGTGTAATTGGGACATTCAGGTTGCCTCCAACTTTGTTAACGTAGTTGATGATGGATCTCTTTGCTATGAGAGAGTTGGGCAGATCACCTCTTTGTTGAGCAAAAAGTATCTTTCAATAGTTGCCTGACCATCTGAAAGAACCAGAACTTTTCGCATCACATCCCACAGCTCCTTCTTGTCTCAATTGTTATTGTGGTGGTCGGAGAAAAATGTGTCCAGGCAGTTTTTTGCCGACAAAAACTGCTGTAGTACCTGCATTTCAGATGGGCTTGATTTCATCTCCTGTCGAAACTCGATGAACTGACATTTGATGGTATCACATTTGTCCTCTTCCAGCCAGTGTGAGTCATTCAGTGATTTCAACATTGACGTCATATGTTTGTCTGCTGTGTTTTCCGAATCCGACAGGATCG
>JAUYWV010145600.1:0-10350 GCA_032274565.1 Nematoplana nigrocapitula | reverse complement strand
CTTTCTTTGCTCTCTGCCTTCTTTTTTTGCTCTCTCTCTTCTTTCCTTACTCTCTCTCTCTTCTTTCTTTGCTCTCTCTCTCTCTTCTTCTTTGCTCTCTCTCTCCTCTTTCTTTGCTCTCACTCTCTCTCTTCTTTCTTGCTCTGTCTCTTCTTTCTTTGCTCTCACTCTCTCTCTTCTTTCTTTGCTCTCTCTCTTCTTTCTTTGCTCTCTCTATCTGTCTTTTTTTGCTCTCTCTCTCTCTCTTCTTTCTTTGCCCTCTCTCTCTCTTCTTTCTTTGCTCTCTCTCTCTCTCTCTCTCTCTTCTTTCTTTGCTCTCTCTCTCTCTCTTCTTTTTTATTATCTCTTCTCTTTCTCTCTCCTCTTCTTTCTCTTTTCATCTCTCCTCTGCCTCTGTGTCTGTCTCTCTCAATATCTCCCTCTCTTTCTCTCAATATCTCTCAATTCCTCAATATCTCTCTCTCTCAATTTCTTAATATTTCCCTCTCTCTCTCACTCTCAATTTCTCCCTCCCTCTCCCTCTCCCCCCTCTCTATATTTCCTAACATATCTGTCACTCTCTCAATTCCCTAATCTCTCTCTCTTACTTTCTTCTATTTTCTCTTGTTAAATCACTGCGATTTCTCTCTCTCTCTCTCAAGCCCTTCGGTCTCACACACAAATAAACATTCACAGCAACAAGTGTAATCCATGCTTTTCCATCCATAATTCGTCCTGACCTGTTCTATCTCACACACAGAGTCTAGAGAATGTGACAAATTGCTAATAATTCCATCCCACAATGGACTGCCAAGAATTCGCTTATCTCCCCGACCCCGCGTGCTCTGCCATGGCCAGTTGTCGAGAGGACAGGTTGCCAGGCAAATCTGATGGATCCACCAGACACACCACCACCTTATCTTCGCCGAGCGAGGTCAGTTTTGTTTTTAATTAAAATTTAAGTCTCCCTGCTCATCGAGACGTGGTGTGCGGCTAGCAAGTTTGCTTATAAAATCGTTCCTCCTCTGCTCGCAGCAAACAGGCTGGTCATTATCGCCTCCCTCGCTGGACAGCAGCAGAGGCGAAGACAAAATCTGGAGCGGGGTTCCCCGATAACCGACCTCAAACTGTGCCTGGCATGGATTTGCGTTCTCGTGTGACCTCCCGCCTCCTACCTACCACAAATGTCCTTCCTCGGCTCGCTGCACGGGTCGGAACAAAAGTCATTTCGTGTTGAAGAGGTTGGGAAGAAACAGACAGGAAAGCAAGAGAGGTGAGGAGATGTGTGGAGAATAGAGGAAGACAAAATAGGGATAGAAACGAGAAAAAGAAATAAGACAAGGGAGAGAAAATAAAGATAAATAAAGAGAGAGAAAGAGAAAGAGAAGAGGAAAGAGTCAAAAGGGAATAGTGAGAGATTGCTGAGAGGATGAAAACAGTGAGAGGGAAAGCAAATGATAAGAGAAAAGAGGAAAGAGAGTCAAAAGGGAATAGTGACAGATATCTGAGAGTATGAAAACAGTGAGAGGGAAAGCAAAGGATAAGAGAAAATAGGAAAGAGAGTCAAAAGGGAATAGTGAGAGATATCTGAGAGGATGAAGACAGTGAGAGGGAAAGCAAAAGGATAAGAGAAAAGCGGAAAGAGAGTCAAAAGGGAATAGTGAGAGATATCTGAGAGGATGAAAAAATATCAGGGAAGGATGAAAGAGAGCAAGATAAAAATGGGAGACACAGAGAATAAAGACAAAACAGAAAGCGAAAAGAGAGTGAGTAGGAAAATATAAGAAAGAAAACATGGACAGAGATAGGGAGAGGAAGTAAAGAAGGATGGGAGACTCACGTGGAGATATGCCTGCTGTAAGCGGCCTGATCGGCAAAGGCCACCTTGCAGACAGGGCAGGTCTGCAGGTTGGGATTGTCAGCAGTTGTGGCCACGGCCCACCGTCCGCCATCTCTGGCGAGGAGGGAAGAGGGCTGGGGGGAGAAGGGCGGTGAGCAGATCTGGTCGTCGTCTTCCGCCTCGTCGTCCGCGTCCATCTGGGCCGCCGTTGTTGCGGAGGTCCGCTGATGGCGGTGGTGACAGGAAGGACTTCTCCTCCCCACCAGATCGTTCTGGTCGGGGCCGGGTGGGTGAGGAGACAGAGACCCCATCGAGTGCTGCTGGCTGCCGTTCATCAGCTGGAAGAGGTGGACAGACGGGATCAGTATTCACCACCCGAACACTATTATAGTAGCTTAAGAACCTATACTACTCCTTTAGTAGTGTGGGGGCACACAAGCGGAATATACATTCTTTGAGTACTACTTGCGGCTAGGACGATCTTCTACCTCACGACCCCCAGCGCAAACTGAAAGATCCGATATCAGACCAACAGAGTCGCTAAACACTCGACTGACATAGCTGTTAGCCAGGGACGAGGAAAATTCAATCGATGCCGAGCCGGGACTCGAACCTAAGGTTTCGCTTTTCTCTCACTATCTTTCCTCACTCTCCTCTTTCAGTCTCCGTATTATTTTCCTCTCTCTTCATATCTCTCTTTTTTCTTCTCCTGTTCTCTCCCCCTCTATCCCTCTCGTTTATTTTCTCCTCTCTCTTACGTCTCTCCCCCTCTTTTCTCTTATCTTTTCTTCATTCCTCCCTCTTCCCTCTCTCTCTTCTTGCCCTCTATTTTCACTTTACCTCTCTCTCTTTCGACTATCTCTCTTCTTCCCCTCTATTTTCACTTTTCCTCTCTCTCTTTCGACTATCTCTCTTCCCTCTCTCTCTTCTTCCCCTCTATTTTCACTTTACCTCTCTCTCTTTCGACTATCTCTCTTCCCTCTCTCTCTTCTTCCCCTCTATTTTCACTTTTCCTCTCTGTCTTTCGACTATCTCTCTTCCCTCTCGAAATGGTTGAGGGACGCCCGCGTCTCGTGCCGTTACATGGACGGATTTGTAGGTGCACCCTACACCCATACGCCTGTGCCCGTTCGCGTCCCCTCAGCTGGCGTGAGTCTCTTCATGTCCGTACCAGTACAAGGGACCCCAGCCTTCCCCGCGTGGAGGTGAACAACTTTAGGATCAGTTCAGACAACTTAGACCTTCCCTACAAAAGGAGACAGGTCACCATCGCCGTTTTAAATGAGTGTTCACAGCAGTTGCCTGCCCACCCAAGTGATCTCTCCCATTTACACAGACCGACCCCTTGACCTCGACCTCGCCCCCTATGTTAATTAATTATTAGCTGCGCCATAGCATCTCTCTATATAATGTATGTCTGGCACGCTTCAGTTCGAAGTGCATTTTAGTTTGGAGATAGCTGTGCCGTCGTGTGTGTAGCACAATTGTTACACACAGTTGCTTCACATACAGGTCACGGGTTCGCGCCCCGGCCAAAGTCAAACAGGCTATGTTTGCCAGTAGTCCCTGGTTATCATTTCAACCGATAAATTAATATATTATAGGTCTTGAAAATGAATGGGGAAATATTTATATTTTAGACTTTTTACGTTCTCGTTTATTAGGTGTTGACGTATAAGCTACTCCTAGTAGTATAGTGCGTAGCAATGCTGAAAATTTTGAAATTTGGTGTGAACATAATTAAAGGATGCAGGAAGGCTAATAAAGTAATTCCAATGGTGGGCTGCTCATCCACAACCGTCCCTAACTTGTATTATCTACTTTTAGGAATGCTCAAACACCACGAGTCCACCTGTCAGTTGATCATTTGCTACGGCGGTTTGCGTAGTCTAATTTTCGCCTGTCGATCCAATGATTCGCGTACACTTCGCCACGCCGCAATTGGATTGGCCAATTTGTCTCTGTACGGTGGAGCTGACAACCAATCGGAAATGGTTCGCAATCGAGTTGCTGATTGGCTGTTTCCTCTGGCCTTCCATAACGATGATATCATCCAGTACTATGCCTGTCTGGCTATTGTCGTGCTCTCAGCCAATCGGTGAGTTAAAATTTAAAAGTTAAAACTGCAATCAATAAAAGACAGCATCTGTTCTCTAGAGTCTGGACATAGGCGATGTGGTATAGATAGAATGTTGTCGAACACTTTTTTCAAACTAGTAAGGACTGGGAAATTTGATTAAAGTTACTTTAAGTATACTATTTTGTTTCATTGTTTATCAATATATCCTAATAAACTGACTATATTCTAAAATATCGTAAATGAATGAAAGGCAGAAACTTCAGATGTTCACAACACATTCAACGGACAACTTTGTATTCATTTTCACTAAGACATGGCGGTTGTGATGTGTTTTGGACTATTGTTTTCCTCCAATTTACCCGATTTGCACCATCCATCTTTGTTATCTCTTACGCCTACTGTTGGGTCTCACACTCAATATCTCATTGATTGTCCTTCACATTTCTCTAACCACCATCATCACTAACTCGCCTACCTTTCTCTCCCATCAGCAAGGCTGTCCTTCTTGCATATAGTTCTGGTCGGTTCGCCCTTCATTACAATTTGTCTTAATTACATTGTCTCATTTATCCAATACCGGTGGGGTCCTCGACCTGGGGGCCAGTTTTATTTGAAATTCAGATATATACTCGATTTTGAAACTTTAGCTCAAATACACTCGAATTTGGGCATTTTCAATTTATCAATTTGTAATAACAATTTGTAAGTTCTAAAATATGCATACTTTGGAGTTTTAAGCTTTCCTTATACTTGCAATTTTCCAAAATATACATGAAATTTACTCGAATATCTATGCAATAAATTCCCTGACCCCATGCAGCCGCCTTCTCGTGGCGGGGTGTTCTGCTTCGGTAGGCAGAGTACTTGATTCCCTGAGACCACCATTCTTGCTGTCCCTCTTTTCTCCCCCCCTCTTTCATTTCATCACTCTCCCCTCTTTCCCTTTTCTCTACACTCTCCTCTCTTTCCCTTGTTCTCTCTCATTGCCAGGTCGGAGCTCTGACGCGTCCCTTTGATCGGGTGCTCTTTGATCGTCTTTGGCGCGGTTATGATAACAGTCTGACAGAACCTCCAGTGACTCGACGCACACAGTCTCCTCGGGGCTACCCTGAGTGGTGGTGCGAATACACGCGACTACGGGACATTTTGGTTAGGGTTGGACATATGTGCAGTGTTCTGTGAAAGTGGGCATTTTTGGTTAAATTGCGACCGCCCTTCTGAGGATCATGAGCTGTAGAATTTAGGAAGTCTGGGTATCGCTTGGGCGAGGCTGGTGTCCACCTCTGTTTTTTATGTTAATCACACTGCCGGTAACTACCCAAAATAAATAGCACTATGTCCGAGTTCTCTCTACAGTACTCCTCGCTGCCGGGTTTTCTCCCCATTAGGCTTGTTTTTCCTTTGCGAATTTCTCAGAGATTTATAATGCCCACCTTCATTTCCCAGTTGTCTCGAGTACTCCCTGTTTAAACCATTTTCCCTTTCGACAACTCCCATCGTCTGAATTGGCTGTCCAAGGTTTCATGCAGTAGGATATAATACTGGTGGTAGATTTCTATTATTAGCCAGACTGAACAGCTGATTGGTATAGCATGTACTATACAATGGTCTCAGAATGTTTCCTCCCTGTCTGTTCAACGTGGTCCGCAGAGAACTCGCCCAAGCTGTGGACGCGTCGGGCACGCTGAAACTGGTTCCCCTCTTCGTGCGCTCCCACTCACCGGCGGAGTTCGCCCGATCCGAGGCTTCCCATCAACAGGGGCGCTCGCCCGGTTGGCTGCAGAGACTACTCCCCGTACTTCTCAGCGAACGTGAAGAGGCTCAAGTGCTGGCCGCGTTCCACTTCGCCATGGAGGCGGGAATCAAGAGGGAACAACGCAAAACCGAGGTAGAGAGATTACTGCATTGCTTGATTAGGGCTTCTGTCGTCCAATTAGTCCGTAAATGCACCGAGCAACGCAGATACACTTTGTTGTTCAAGCAAAAAGTAAGTCTCATTAAAAGACGCAATTTTTTACCCTCGTTAGTAGTAATAGTTCCGCAGCCTCTGTACCATCTAAAAATAGATAGGAAATTCCCAGATGATGACGTCATAAGAAGGCCATCCAATCAGAATGTACAGTAGTACGCCATAAGTAGGTCAAGGTCACGACCAGTGTAAGCCAATCTGAGTAAAGTAGCTGAAGGTCACGTGGAATTCCGTCGGCGGAGGTGGGGGGCTGTGACTGAAATGAAGAAGAAGTCAATCACAAAATAGTGTTATCGATTGTCGGCGGCAAGGAGCATGTGTCAGCAAGCTTGACCTGTTTCTGTCCCGAATGGAACATAAATAAATAATAGTTTTTGATTCGAACACGCATTTTATGAACTGTTCTTCTTTCAATGACTGGGTTAAAGTTGCGTCTTTCAACAAAACAAACTTACTCTCGCTTGAACAACAAAGTTATACGTCAAAGGAAAAACAAATCTGTAGATGCTTTCCAAAAAATAGCAAAATCAGCGAAGGAATTACTGTAGTGCAGGCGTATACAGATTTCCCCCGTATCAGGGAAAATGACAATATGAGCTAAAATCAGAGAAAATGAAAATAGGAGTTAAAATCTGGGAATTTCATTATTTTTTTGGAAAATCAGGGAAAACTAAATGGCTTTATTTTTTTAATATCAATTTTATACTTATCTAAAGATTGTAAAAAAATTTTAGCTCTCTTCGCTCGCTCAAGCAATGTATACAATATTTGTTTCTGTAATTATATAGCATTATCTGTTGGTAATTTTCTTCTTTTATTCCTTTGAGAAACCTAATATGCACTTATTTAGTATATATAAATATCAGGGGAAATCGGAGGAAAACAGGGAATTTGATTCTGAAAAAAGCGGGGGAACCCTGCGTATAAGTCGTAGTTGGGATATACAGTATGTATTCGTCATTGTCGCCCGGAACTGACGGTCGACTGTGCTGTACCCACTCGATGTATCCGTCTGATATTGATTCTGTGATCAGCTGGAATACTACCAGCACAGTCACATTCAGTCGCAGTGATGCGTGCATCTGAAAACTGGTTTATTTGATCAAGCGACGGAACACTACAATTCGCAGACGCTGCTTAACAAGTAGGCGGGATGTCGGAAGAACTCGGTCGAAGGGGCATACCCTCCTGTTGTTTGGAGAACTGTCATCATTCAGCAAAACAGAACACACTGCCCCGTACACTGAAAGAAAATACGGAATACTTGGATATATCTACAAAAGTAGTGTATGTTTATCATTCATCGGATAACTGCGGCTAAGGTGTCGGACGAGATCACTTGAACCTTCCAATAGCGTGTTGGTAACTATAGCGAAGAGGGGAGTTGCCTGCGAAATGGATTAAATGAGTGTAAACTGCGAAGATCTACGAAGACTGAAAGACGGTAGTTCAGTTCGAAAAAAATATATTCAAGTATAAACAATATATAGATTTATAATCAGATCAAGACATCTTCTGCTTCTTTAATCATCTGGATTAATTCCATCCGCATAGCGAGGTTTACAACTGTTTGCGTAGTTTTTATATAATTTCTATAAAGACTATGCAGGTAAGGCAATAGGGATGTACAGAATTTGGTGCGATATATCTATCCTAACAGGACTGCGGAACATAAAAAACAGTAATAAAAAATAGGCTACACTACTACTGTACTACACTAGTCTACATTAACAAACGCAATTCCTATAGCCATAACTGACTGCGTTAAAATGACGCTCCCAGTTAAACAGAGAGAACTTTCAAATTTAAACTGACCAATTGGGTAGCAGCTGAACTCGGTTGATCTTTTTGTGTCTAGACCAAAGACTTTAAATAGATTATCTAGACATCGCACTGCGGGGAATTCCCGGTTGTTTCGTTTTCTCTGGGAGGTAGAAAAAATGGTTTATTGATTTCAATGCAAATTCACGTAATTTCAATGAGGCAAAACTACATGAAATATAACACAGATATGAATAAAAATTATATTAAAATGTGCGCCTGGATGAGAGCTACAATAATACATAACTTATAGCAGTATACCTTAAATAATAAAAAGTTTTTCCGATAACGACTTTACCTAGATTACTTGCGCCCTCTCACCCACTAAGCCATAGAGACACCTGCAGTGGATAATGCATAATCAGTATCGATTAATTTAAGGGGTGAACTGAAAACTGGAATAAACCGGTTTTGTCTCTGTGTCACAGCAAATCAAAGACTTATAAATGACAGATATTCAGACAGGCAAATGTAGGTGATGTGTACATAATATGAAAAGTAAAACTGTAGAAATTCGCGCCTGAATTCGAGCTACAATAATATGTAACTTATATCAGAATAGGTAAAAAAATAATAAAGTTCTCCGCTGGTAAATATACCAAGTTTTACATATTTTTAAGCTGTGGGGTGCGGCAGAAGAAGTGGGTGTGACATTTTCTTACCACCCAGACATACTGATTTGTTGATTTTACTGGAATTCCTTCATAACGCTATCCTTACGTGTAACAGATTAGCAGTGTTCTGTCTACTTATATTGAAGTCTGTGGTTATAGCATAACGGCGCAGCATAAGTATGCTAAATTTGTGGAAACCTTATACAAGATCCTCTTTGTACTTTAAGTACTTTGTAAAAAATGTAGCATAGATAAATCATATTTTTGCGATGATTTCAATGGCGTAAAACAAATTTGATCTGATGAACATTTCTTTGTCAAAATTAACTTCGAATAATGCCATCAATAAACTAAAGTATATATATTGAAACGTTGCGTTATGCGTAGATAAACTTTACTGCTAGAATTATTTGATGTAGTAGAGCAGATTTATACAGCATATAAATAGTCCACTTTCTCTCTTTAAATAACATACAAAAATATGTAATAGGTATACAGGGGCATTCTAAAATTCCTGAGGTAAATTTTTCGCGAACGAAGTGAGGGAAATTCTGATTGTACCAAAGGAATTTAAGTCGAATGCTCCCGTATACCCGATATATCGCATGATTATTGTCTCATTATATAGGGAGTCGTCGATATGGATCCAAATTATTTAAAGGTTCCTCTGTTCAGTTATTTCAACGCAAATATATTGATTTCTTAAGAATCCTACTCCATTTCTAAGATCATACTATATTTACTATATACTATATTTAAAGACCGAATATTGTTACCCGGGATTTTTATTCTGTCATTTACGAGTATAATTAATATGATTAAATAATATAGGTTATCGGAATTAAAGCCAAACGTATTTATCGTATAATTATTTTGAAATACAACTTACCTTTCATTTTCCAGGCGGAAAATGAAGAACTCCAATACACAAATGTTATCGAGCAGTCCGACTGACTAGTGGGTTCGTGCTGCTGGCTGGTGCTAGGTTCTACTCACAGCGACTACCTATATGAGTGAAGTGCTTGTCTGATGCCTTGTCTGATTACATGGATAAGACGGGTCGAAGATCAAACTGAATCAATAATGCATGCAAACTACCAACCTTAGTTGAACAATTCGATTGAAACCTCCCTCTAGTACACGTGCCACCAATTGCGCACTAAGACGTTACCGTCAGAAAAACGGAACAGTTAAAGTCCAATTCACTACTGGCTAAATTGCATGAACCAGAAAACTTAATAGGGTATGTCTCGCTCTGTTTTCTTAGGATGACGTAAATATTAGGGTCAACACAGTCGTTTTATCAGTGGTTGACAAAGTGCCACTTTTTCTAAGGCCAAATGACGTTGCTGTCCTAGTCAGCAGTTTTTTAAAGTTCAATGAAGTGTTTGTGCATAACCAGTACAACATTTTAGGCTTTTTAAGCTTAAGATAAAAAATATATTGATTTTAAGTTAAAGGTATGCACTTATGCCGACAAAACACAGCTGGCAAACTGATAAATGTCACTGTATTTCCTGTTCAAGTTTAGTTTTTCTAAAGTAAAAATATTGTTCAAAAACCATAGGCGGAAAAACAGCTCTGGATTGAATATTAGCATGAGCACTATAGAGGGATTTGTACTGTGAGATAGGAATATGTAAATTGAAGACAACACAGCCAACAGTTTAGGACTCATTAAAAATAGTCCGTCCACAGTGGCAATCATCCCATCCATTCAGCATGCCCAGAAGCGAAATACAGTCTATTTAGTCCAAGTGTCAGTGAATTAAGATCAAGTGCCTGTGAGTTTAACAGAAAGAGAAGTCAATTTCCCCGACGAGCAGACTATAGAGTTGCCTACGTCAGAACGATGAAGAGGTGTGCATCTGAAGAAGAAATGACCATTCTTTATGCCGCTATGAAACGTTCAATTCTGGAATATGGAGCACCCGTATGGAACTCATGAGGGGGAGGGGGGGAGAGGGAGAGGGGGAGAGAGGGAAAGGGGGAGAGAGAGGGGGAGAGAGAGGTGGAGAGAGAGGTGGAGAGAGAGGTGGAGAGAGAG
>JAUYWV010145589.1:0-10351 GCA_032274565.1 Nematoplana nigrocapitula | reverse complement strand
TCTACCATTTGTAATTTTGTAATTACAATAAAAATCAATTATTATTATTATTATTATATTATCGTATGAGGCATTGTTGGTCGGATGCGCAACGGGTAGAGAAAAGTGTAGTTTACGAGCTCCTATAGTCACCGACTAAAAACTAATCCCAATAGCAAAACTGTTATCATAATAGCGCTATGGATGACCAAGAAGCACCTGCAAAAGCTTCATTTATTTATTGCAATTTGCTACATTATTTGATATCATTGAATAGCCTTGTTGTCCTATAGAAGAGCATGTTTTAGAAATAATATTCTGGATGACCACGTACCGAAATCGCTAGCGCAGAAAGTCTGCTGCGTGGTTCTCACTCCGCACTGGCAGTAGGAGTTGCCACGAAAACCGAGGCGATCTGACGATGACGAAATTCCCCCCATGCCGCCCAACGAGGCCAGATGGTCGGGTAGATTCTGCCGAGGGGGGAATTGCATAGCGTCCGATAAATCAATGCTGGTGGTCAACAGTGCAAGTAGAAGAAGGAGGAGGAGGTGGTGGAAGTAGATCCTGCCGAGACGCGGAGAGGGCACTGCGGCTGAAGACCGGTGGAGGACAACGGATGCGTCGGAGAAAAAGGTGGAGCACAAGGTGCAACTGCGTCGAATCAAGCTGAGAAGCAGGCTTAGGGGATCTCCCGCGTAGCACACTTTTCCCATGCTTCGTCAACCAATGGGCAGTTGATCCGAGGGGGCACCGGTGACGTTGAGGACCGGCGGTAAGGTGTCGGACATTTAGAGTATTATAGTGCAGAGAGAGATGCCGGGAGGATCAGGGTGCAACACACGATCAATGGTGGAAAGAGCAGAAGACGACTGGGTCCATCAAAACAACGCGGTCGAGTAGCCGCCAGTGATTGGCGAGAAAATATGCAGAAAGATTTCCCAGGCGTTCTCGCGGTCAATTTTTTTGAGATAATTGAGTTGGTCGGGCAATTTGCCTCCTCCACCGAATTTAGTTAACCGGATTTCTTTGAAGCAACAAACGCTGCACTAGATGTACGGAATAAAATCGGAGGTTGGTCGAGAAAAGAGATAGACGAGAGTGTAGTAGAAGGCCCTGGACTGAGCAAGTGCCAACCAGAACACCAGAAAGACACTCACTGCTGTTCGTCGCTGTGCTTTGTCTGTCAATTCCCACCCCGTTCCTTCTCCTCACGTCTTCCTCTCGCTTCCTTCTCCCCCCCCCCCTGAAGTCTGTCATCCAGTCAGAAACAAGGAAGAAGGACATGGGATGAAGAGGGAGTGGTTTCATACGTGCGTGTGTGCGCACGCGAACGCCACTCCAAGCACACACACGAAGATTCTGGCTGGTGCAAGCGGAGGAGAGATCGGGAGGAGGGAATGAATGGTAGGAAAAGTGTAAGTTTAAGACAACTACTATACTATCTTATGGCACATGGCACGGAGGAGAGGCACTCTCTTCCCCAGTTTAGCTCCACGCGGGCGGCTGACCTTTACTGAGTGTAGTTTCGAACTTACGTCATAAGCGTGTCAATTTCTTCCCTCTTGGCGCTACACCATCCCGCTCTTGCTCCTTTCTATAATCTGTTTCCAAGCCCCTTTCTCTTCTAACTTCCTGACCATCTCTGACTTCTACCTTCTTCTATTATCAAGGTGGGGAACGCGGGAACAGCAAAAGGCGGTTGGTTGGTTGTGGGTGTAGTGCTGTGCTGTGTGTGTGTGCCTCTGTTGTGCACTCCTCGTCCGCCGTTCGCATCTTTCCCACCCTATTACGGCACTGTGCAGAAGCATCGCGATTCCCCTGCCCCCCCTGCCTGCCTGGCTGCAGGCTTTCCTCTGGTCCCCCAGAGCGCAGGATGATGGTGGGGGGATACGACCTACTTCTCTCTTCTGTTCCTGCCCCTTTTCGTTAGTTGCGCGCTCGCGGCTCAGGAAGGTACTAAACGTGGACGCGGTGCCAAAGAGGATCGCGCGATATACGGCCAGTGCAGTTTCGACGCAAATTAGCTCCGTAAACTTGATAAACCGGTTGTAAAATATCTCTACACATACCTGTGACCACCATACCGCGGCGAAGTGATGAGCCAAATATAGCACCAGCAGCAACCGGAACGCCTCGGAACATTGTGGACGTAGACTACGAGCGATAGGATGACCCCTCCCTTGTCTACATAGTTGGAAAAAAGAGTATTTTAATATAGAAATATCGTTTTTTAAAAATTTGTATCTATCAATACGAGAGCGATCCAAAACATGTTTGTATTTCTCTATAAAATGTTTTTATTCATTCATTAACACGCTGGATTCCATCCTGTACCGTCGCTTGGACACTTCACCGGGTGGCGATCTCTGACATTGTCCAGCATTCCATTGGGCCATGTTGTTATTGTTGGATGGGATCAGGTGGCACACCCATCAGAGGAGCCGGAGCTCCCGCAGCTACGAGGCTATCGCCACGGGATCCTCCGTCAGCACAGACAAAGGCGGGACCACCGCCCCGAACGCGCGCAGCCGCGTGTTTAGATGAGTAGGGCATACCTGGAGCCAGTGCTCCAGGGTCTGATCATCCTCTCCACAGTGTGAACAGGTCGGATTCAAATTCGGGTCTATACGGGCTCGGTTATTGTTGTTCTTCCCGCTCCTAATCCATGAGGAGTCTTTCGTTTCGGGCGACAAACTCCGTCGTCATCCTCGAGTTGGCCAGACAGTTGGGATCCGGGTTCATCCCGATGGTGAGGAGTCTGGCTTGATTGAGTGCGTCGCAGTCACAGACGAGGTGATCAACCGTATCATACGCCAAATTGCACCGTGTACATTAGCTTGCGCTGCAGTCCGGGTTGTTGAATCCGGTTGTTGTATCGCTTCCGAACCGACTGCTGTCCTCTTCTCATCGAGCTGCGTACCTTCCTTCGCGATGCTGTCGACTGTCTCATTTTCCACAATGCTACAATGGGCTGGGACCCATTGGAAATGGACTGAGATGTCGAGTGTCCCGAGTTCGTGTAGGTTTACCCATATCTCACCGAGCGCTTCGGAGTCCTGGCATGTCAGCGGTTTGCTGAATCTGCAGGGTATATAGCACATGAGTCTACAGAGGAGTAGCCGTCCCAGGTTGTTTATTGGCAGGGATCAGTGAACCATCATCAAAACGATGAAGCAGACTCACAGAATAAGCTGTTGCCCACGAGTCGGTGAACTGTGAAGCGAATATTAGACAGCCTGGGGTATTATGGTGCTGTATCTTTGCGCAATATCATATGTCTCGAAACAATTGCCTTCTCCGTGTTCAGTGGTGTCTTGAATTTCTCCACTTTAATAGGTGGGAATCTGATATGTTCTCTGATGAATAGCGATGGGAGTGTGTGCGTAGGTGGTGAGAAAGAAGGATGAGACATTTACATACTAGGATGTCTACAGCAAACCGTTCGAAATTCTCCGGACATAGCGGAGTGGCGTATTATCACCATTCACGGTCCTGGACGTCTAATTGCTTGTTCCACTTCTATGAACCCTAAGCAATATCGTGACCTGCTATCTTCAGAACTGCAACGACAACGCTCCTGTCACACTTTCCAATGCATTCGTGATGTTTCTGAAAACGCGGATTGCTGACCTTCTTACTCGTATCCAGGATTTTGTAACTGACTGTTTGACTGTGTTCGTCGACGTCTTGCATCAGTTATTGCGAATTATGGGTATGCTACAAAATACTGATTTCCTGACAACAATACATCAAAATTGACCGGTTCTATCTTTTTATTATTGTAGAATTATATCTACTGTTTAAACAATCGTCAATGTACATTCTATAACTAAAAGACTTGATTCTAAAATTCGAAAACTGCTATGCTATGACTTTTGAAAAAGGCAGTGTATATTGATTTAAACAAAAACATCTGTGTGACAACTCAATCATAGTGGATATTTTTACATATGAAAATTTATCTCGAACTTTTCATACGACTTTTTATATTTTACAACTGATCTGAGTAACTTTTCCTGTTTTGTCTGGACTTGCCAGAACGCTTTTGTTACAAGGCGCTGACTCTACGTGTGATTATTCTCACATTAGTCGTGTTTGATTGATTGCTGCTTCTGCTATAATTAATTCGCACTGTGAGTCATTGTGAGTATATTCATATTTGCTTTAAGTGTCACTAATTTGATGTTATTGTAAATTTCGAAAATCAGATTTACATATACTGTATGTATGGACGTTGAGCTGATGACTCTTCGAGTGAGTGTTTTAATTATTGTCTTAGATCGTAGCTCAGGACTATACAGGCTAAATGTATTTATTTTTGCGTCCGAGATGGAAATAATAGGAAGTTTGTTGACCGTACCAAACGGATTGGGAAACAGATCATGACAGTGTTATTCCGGATTGCTGCCAAGGTATGCGCATGTGGTCTTGCGGAACCCCGAAAGTATCTTTCCCATCTGAGTTTATGCCTCAGAGTCAGTGGAGAACCAAAATAATTATAGAAAACATGACTTATAAAAGGAGCACTATACATTAAACTTCATATTTAAGGCACATATCCGAAGCTTATTAGAATGTGGACGATTCTATGTTAAACAAAACTGTCGTATGTCGTCGCGGATGCCGCAGTACAAAATTACAACAGAAATAATCACGAAGGACTTTTCCTTGATAAAAAGGAACTTCTCTCTCTCTTTCTGAGATCTCTGGAATGTTAATAGCCCAGATCGTCTGTTTACTAAATACCCCGACATAGAAAAATAAACAAACATTGTAATCCAAAAGCAGACATCCGTGATGGCATATGTCAAGCGCGAAAAATATATACAGTTGTCAATATGGTAGTTGGAAGAGTGAATGCGGTTGACAAATTCACAGAGAATATGAATCTTCTTCGATTTTTTGTGTCGCAAAACTGTATGATTATATGCGTGAAATACATTTAGGTATTCCATTTTTTAAATTTCTGAATTATTTCTGCAAAATTGTACCGTGTGTTTGACATACCCCCAAAAAGTGCACAAATTTGACCCAACCATTAACTGACCTTAGAGGCACGGAGAAACCGTTTTGCCGCTCGTGGCGTAATGCACTATACAATAAACTTTTCCATCAGATAAGGAAAGCGCTAAATTCCAATTTGTAATATTTATATAAAGACGTATTTTAAAAAAGTCGTATATCGCTTTGTCATATTTTATATGTAAATGTCGTAATTAAATTGTCGTATTTATATTTGTAGTCTGTAAAATTATACTCACTAAAATATCGTCTGACAGAAACTATTTTGTCTAATTTGTCGTAATTTGAAATGTCGCATATGTTTAAATTATCGTCTCTAAAAAGTCGCATAGCAGTAAATCTTAGGTTTAATTTATCCTAATTTGAAATGCCGTATGTCTAAATAGTCGTCTATCAGTAAATCTTAGATTTAATTTATCCTAATTTGAAATGTCGTATGTCTAAATTGTCGTCTAGCAGTAAATCTTAGGTTTCATTTATCCTAATTTGAAATGTCGTATGTCTAAATTGTCGTCTAGCAGTAAATCTTAGGTTTAATTTGTCCTAATTTGAGATGTAGTATGTCTAAAGTATCGTCTCTAAAATGTTCTCTAGCAGAAAATGTTTGGTTTAATTTGTCCTAATTTGGAATGCCGTATGTCTAAATTGTCGTCTTGCTGAACTTATAGTGCGATGAACACCAGTCGCTTGTATAGTGTTGGTTTGGCTTATACAACTTGTGCATGTATCAGGAAATTTACAATAAACGAGTGATGATATTTTTGTAAAATGATCACATGCGTATTTCAGATTATGTGTTATTGTTTTCGGCATGTGTCGCGCAAGTATGTTCTCTTGCAGAAAATCTTAGGTTTAATTTGGTGTTTGAGAAAAATGTTGGGCATCTTCTGGTGGGAACACCGGTCAGACGCATCCACCTTAGAAGAACTCGGCCTAAAGAGAGAATTGTTTGCACGGGTATAGCACAATTGAAGTTGCAGTATTTCGGACACATAGCAAGAGGGAGTGCAGGAGATCTAGCAACAGCGGCTTTAGAAGGAATGTTGGCGGAGAAAAGGCATCGAGGTGCTCCAAGGAAGGCCTGGCTCGACAACATAAGAGAATTGAGTAAACGACCGTACAGTGAAATGCAAGAGACTGGTGCAAGACCGTGGCATTTGGATAAAGCTGTCGTGGGAGTGGTCACTGTCTGTCGCCGAACCTCATCGGAGGATGGCACAGCAGTACAGTAAGTATAAGTAAGTATAAGTAAATAAGTATGAAATGTCATATATCTTAATTGTCGTCTGTAAAATGTTCTCTAGCAGAAAATCTTAGATTAAATTTGTTGTAGTTTGAGATATTGTATGTTTAAATCGTCGTCTTGATGAACTTATAGTGCGATGAACACCAGTCACTTCTATAGTGTTGGTTTGGCTTATACAAGTTGTGCATTTAACATAAAAATTTACAATAAGCGAGTGATGATATTTTTTTAAAGTGATCACATACGTGTTTCAGATAATGTGTTACTGTTTCGCCATGTTCGCTCAAGTACTGCTAAGAGCGTTCACACCATTCTGAATCTTTATTTTGAATGGTTGTATTGTTATGTACTATTTTTCGTTTTGTTTATCATATACTGCACATATACACGGATTTTGCATTACATGTGCCTACTTGCTTTCCGTCTAGGCCCCCTAATATTGTAAGAATTCGGAATTTTTGGTAACCAGAGAGCATTCTCTTTACGGGTTTATCCATAATTTGCTTGGTTTACTATAGACATACCGATTCTAGATCATATTAGCACATATTTTTGGGCTTTGACCATTAATAAGAAACGAACTGGGACACTTCTGACCTAGCATAGAACAATTCTTGGTAACACGGGGAGCATTTTCTCTCAGGATTTCATCCGTGCTAATTGTAGATCAATATAAAATGACAGACTGGTCCACCGGGATATCGGAAAAATTCCCGGTTGTCCCCATTGGAGAAAGAGACCTCATACAGTCGTGGATTGAGATTTATGAAATCCAAATGAATCTCCAGAGTGAGTTTTGCTTTTGGTGAAACGTTTTGACCCCAGGAGACGTTTGAAGTAAAAAAAAATTGAAAAAAGATTGCGTCAGAAAAAGGACCTCTTGCTGAAAGGTTCACCAGCTTTTTGCTGATAGATTGAAGCCCCGGAGTTGAGTAAGGGGGGCATCTTTCTGAAATAATTTTCAGGCCCGTATACAGACATTAAAGAGGGACGCAGTATCTACTAAAGGGGCACTCACGTGGGTTAGCGGCACAGATTTCTATATAGTAGAAGTCCGTGGTTATATTATAGAATCGGTTAAATTGTTTTATCTAATATGTTATTGTGCATTGTTTATACAGACGCATCATACATGCATATAATAAAACTAATTTCGAACAGTTATGTATACATGTATACTTGAAAATGAGATACTTTACTAAGTATATTATAATGTATGTAGAAATCTAAGTATACAGGCGCATGATACCGTCCTATGTAATGAAATACAATTGTATGTGAAAGCTATAGGGATATTCTTCTGTGTCCTGAAGTGTCCCAGTGCTTTAGGACATCAGTAAGTTCGATAGGCGCGTCTTTGTGAACAAAGAGGAGTCGAGGCCATTGAGTCGTTCTGTTGCCATTGTGGAACGTGTTTTCAGTCGCCTCAGTGAGCTGAAGGAACGCTCATTTGTACATGTTCCTACTGGAAGAGTGAGCAGCAGACTCAGGATGCAGTGGATGATTGGGAATAGTGCTCTGTCCATTGTTTTCCACATTTGGTGCAGATCTAAAGACTTGGTCACCTGGCTTTCCCACTTGATCTTCCAGGTGATGACTTCATGTTGGAATGTTGTTGGTGAAGGAAGGTCCCTCTCAAACTCTCTGAACAATTTCTGTACGATCTCGTCTGTCACCTGATTCACTCTATCTGGAATGAGAAGACACCCTTTCATTGCTCCACTCAATTCAGAAGGGAACCTTGTCCTAAGATGCATCACAAAATGATAGATGAATGGATAATAAAAAATTATCTTGAAATACTCTGAAATTGAGGTGGTCTCTGCATTAGCCCTTTGAGTTTGTCGCCCAGCTGTTCTCGACTCTCAAGGCTCTCCGCAATACTGACTGCCTTGCTGAAAAGCTTCTCAAAAGATGAGTCATTGCGACAGTCAGAGATGATTTTTACAAGGAGTATTGCCTGAGCAACCAGGAGATTGCAGGACTTTGATTGCAATGCATCGTTGAGGTTTTGCGTGAATGCAATAAGATGCTGACACATCACGGCAGACACAACGAAAGAAAAGCTTTAAAGGAGTTAATGTATGACGATGCATCATAGCTGCTTTGACATCCAGGGGATATTCTAATCTTCTCCAGTGCACTCATTATGCGAGGATTGTGTTGGAGTAGGGCACCAAGGCTATTCCTCCTTCCGCTCCATCTAGTTTCACACAGAGTGGATAAAGTACGTGTACCAGAATAGGAACCTTCAATCGAGTAAACCTCATTTTCGGCCATGGCCAACTCATGAGATGCCTTGATTTCTTCAGACAAAATAGCTTTTCTCTTTGCTGAGTAGTTGAAGAAGAATGTCAAGTTTTGAAGTGTGGTCATCTTATTTCTGATGTCAACAACTTCTTTAAAGGTCGCAACAATTGAGTCGGTAACTTGAACAGTGGGGGAAATACTTGGCTTTTGGGAACTGAAGCGCGTTTCACAAGTCGTGCGTACGACTGTACGAGCATTCTTAAGAATGTTCGTACGAACAATTTCTACGACATTCGTACGAACATGCGTATTTGCTGTTTCACCATCTAGAAAAGAACGTTCGTGAAATCTAAGAACATTCGTACGTCACGTGATTCCATTGTACTTCAAACAGATATCAATCATCTCGCCCACACGACAGCCCGCTAGCCCTATCTGAGGGAAATAGGGTTGTTGGCGCCACCCCCCCCCCCGACCGGGAATAAGAGAGAGGACAGACCCCATTGTGCTACCCGCACCGCTCCTGCCACTCTGCCCCCCTCCCGCCATCAAACCACATGACCTGGAGCAGCTGCGCAGTGGTCACTCCTCGCTCATCGCTATACCTACCTTTTCCGTATTGGGAGAATGCCCTTAATTGGCCTCAAAATCTAAATAAATTGGAAAATAAGAGTTTCTTTTATTAAAGTTTGCAACAAACACTCATTTTGTTCGCGAGGCAGCATGGAATTACATGTTTTGCCTTAACTTTTTACATATAGGCTGTATAAAAAACGGCCGGCTGTCCAATAAAATGTATAATTTAACATTTTTAGTCAATAAATGTACATAAGTTTAGAAACATTACACATTAAATTACAATAAGTCAAATATAAACACCTTCTTGGTCAATAATTAGTTGCATGCGGTTCATGATTTCTTGGAGTGCCAGGGTCATTCTTTGTTTTGTGAATGTTGGTAGCTCATTAGTAAGGAATTCTCTGATTTCTTCGATTGAGTTGAAATTGTCTCGGATTGCCTCCAGTCTGGGGAAGATGTAGCGGTCACACATATTGCAATCTGGAGAGTATGGTAACTGTCGTAGAAGGCGCATGTTTCTACCTTCGATGTGGTCAACTGTAGCCCTGGCAGTATGTGGCTGAGCATTTTTGTCCTGCTGTAGGCGGACGTTTTCGGCCAGAATAGGGTCTTGTTGGTTTCTAAAAAATTCTTCAAGATGTGCGAGAAATTGAATGTACCTGTCAGCGTTGACGGACTCATTTCTAGATAATACTTCAAAATAGTCGTGTCCTTTCTGAGAAACGGCTATTATAGCAGCAAGATACTTTTCCTCAATGGTGGACCTTCTAGCTGCCTGTCTTACATCTCCATAAGCATCTATCCACCTACCAATTTTATTACGGGACTGTAGTTTTCTGCAATAAAAAACTTTTCATCTATGGTCACCAGAATTTTTGGAGCCAATCTTGATGTTATTGCATCCAGCAGAACTTGACATCGCTCAACACGAATAATCTTGTTTCTATGGATAAGGGTGTGGGGTACCCATTCCGTATGGAACCAAATTTTATCGAGATCCACTGTCAAAATCCTCTGAACAATTGTATGTGTTAATTTCAGTTATCAGCAATATATCGAAGTGTCACATTAGGACATTCCTCAATCAATTGATGAACTCTGTCAACGGTTTCGGTTCTCATCTCACTAATAGGTCGGACCACTTCCCCTTGCACGTTCGAAACTGTCACGATTTCCTTCGCAAAATTCTTGACATAGAGTTCGAATACGTTTAACACTTAGGCATTCGTCAGGCCATGATTCAATCATTTTAGCATGAATTTCTGTAGCATT
>JAUYWV010145588.1:0-18988 GCA_032274565.1 Nematoplana nigrocapitula | reverse complement strand
CGCCCCCCCCCCCCCCCGGTCTCTGAGTGCATGAAATAGCCCGGGTAGGATAGGGTTAAGGTATTTACACGGTCTTCCGACAGTACAATTTTTACACGTTATTGCTAATTAATATTTTGTTTGCTATGATAATGTAAAAACAAGAGTTTGGTAAACGCAGTTAGTGATGCACATCATTTCCACACACAGCAGTTTTCCATTGTTCACTGGGTGAAAATGATTGACCGCTATTCGCTTCGAAAATTATAAAGACAGTGACACTTGCAGAATTGGGAGATACCTGAAGGGAAGGGTGGAAGCGGATTCTCACGAACTGGTTCACTGATTACCCAACGAACAGAAAACAATACGTTTTTCACGCCAACGTATCCAGCGAAGTGAGTTCAGTCACATCTGGTGTACTACAGGGCGCGGTTCCCTCCCCAGCGGTATTCTGCGTATCCATGGCTTCACTTAAAACTAAATTATTAGAAAGCCGCCTCTACAAATACGCTGACGATCTAGACGTATTAATCGTTCACACAGCCGCAGACGAAGATGTCGAGAACAGTTCACCGGAAATCGCAAATGTATATGACTGGTGCTCAAATAGTGGCATCAAATTTAATAATAAGAAAACACAGAGAATCCTAGTTTCTAAGAGCAACTTCACACCACCAAATGAATGCTTGTTATCATTCAAACTTGACGAAGGCCCCATAAATATCTTAGGAATCTACTTTGATTCTAAATTGAACTTGACATCTCATATTACGCAATCCATCAAAAAGGCAAGTAAAAATCTTCACCTTTTGCGAACCCTGAAACCTATTCTATCTAAAGCTCAAATCGTCTTGTTTCATAATGCCCTGATACAAAGTCACCTTGTCTATATGGGTCCTCTATCTACGTCGGATTTATAAAGGCATCCCATCGCGCACGAATTTCTCAGACTGTCGACAGATCCCAAACAGTAATTTGTGGAAAGCACTGCGCTTCCAATTGTCTGGAAGACCCTAATCAACGACGCCTGAAGCAAGCTCGCAAATTCTTCAAGGAAGCCTTGACTAACGTAAACCATGTCCTGCACAACCGCACACTCAACATCCTTCCAAGCGGACTTCGCCTTGAAGTTATCCCTTCAAATTCATATCGAAGAAAAATTCATTCTTTCAATTCATGTTTCTTTTTTACCCTGTTTAATAGACACGTGTACCTGGTTATTGTGTTATATTCGTTCAGTCAACAGTAGTTTGTACCTATTTTCTATAATTATCTCTCATATATGTGCAATTTCGGATTCCCATTTCTCAAATAAAACGCATTTTATTTATTATTTATTAGAATCAGAACGATGTTTAGAAGTATGAGAAGTAGATGCATGGGAAATATAGCCATGAATGTTGCTAAGCAACTAAAAGGTTTAAACGAAAAAAGAAAAACAGAAATCAAACCAAGCAGCAACAAAAATAGCATACAATTTAAACATATACGGTAATACCATTTGTCCGAGAAACCATTTAGGAATATGATATCGTGTGAGACTCTTTTATTAGTTATTGATTTTCTCTTTGCGTAAACAATTTGTGAACTTTTAACACCCTTAAATCCTCAAGAGCCAGGAAAATAAATATACAAATAGTATTTCTGCGAATCAATTTCACTGACATGAATTTGTCAGACAAATATCGAGAAAACTGCTGCAAATATTTAACCTATGCAGATTAATTTACAGTGAAATTTAATATCACATACTACACATGGCTGCTTCTTTTATTTACTGATAAATGCACTGGAAGATAAATTGCTCTCACGTCTTATCTACGAATTAATTACCCACTGCGCGACATTAATGCTTCAAGGGCTCATCTCCTTAAATGTATTGTTCTAATAATTAGCATTCATTTAAATTTTTGCGAAGATCAATAATAATTAATCTACACGACTGTGAGGAATTGAAGAGTAATTTGTTGATTTCGAAAGATACATAAATTTTGCAATTATTTATTTTCTAAATTTGCACTTTATGGGCACTTCGTTTGTTTAAAATAGTTAAAGACTTTTTGGTAGAAACTATGAATTTCGTGTGTATATTCAAATCCGTTAAAGACAGTTGTCAACCGACTACTTAAACAAGAATTGGCAGGTTTATAAAAAATTATGATTCTACCTTTTACGCAGCTATGTTCAGTATACTCTAAATGATCGTGAGCTGCCATTGGAGATGCCAATACTTATCAGGATGCATATTTAGAATATTTGTTGATAAAAAAGTTGGAATTCAAAGGAATCAAATTTGCTTATTAAAATGTCCAGACAATTGAAAAAGGCTTTGATGTGTCACGCGGATTAGTCGAATGTCTTATTTCGGTTGAACTAAAATTCATATGTATCGACATAGCTTAAAAACTGCTATTTCTGAGGAACAAAATAAAACAATATGTTATCTAGTTTGTATACTATAGCAATCACCCTTAGTTCCCCATAAACAGATATGCCAACTCATCTTCATTGATTCCTTACAGCTGCTGTGGTCGTGAATATGCTATCGTCTTCGTCTTCGCATCCTCTCACTAATTCTCTCCAATCCTTTAAGTCAAACATTCAGGCTTTTATTTGTCTTCCTCTTCCTCTCTTTCTCTCAAGACTTTCATTTCGATAATTATTTTTCTCTTTTGCTCTTTAATGCCATGGCCAATAACTTATTTTCTTTGCATATCTATCTTTTGCCTGACTTTTAAAGACCTACTCTTTTGGCCGTTTATGTTTCCAACTGATATTGATTAGCGTTTTCTACTACTTAATTTTAAAAGCTTTGATGTTCTTTTCAATTGCTTGATTGACCGTAAAACGGTACAACAATGTTTGTGATCAAATCCACATTTATAATTACATTTTTCTTATTATTACGCTTTAGGATAATCTTCTGTGACAACTACTGTATATGTAGTATGGCAGAAATTAAAAAAATCAGATGTTCGCTTTCAGAGTTTGATGATCCGCAACTCTTGCATTTCCAAAAGCTGATACAATAGGTCGATATTTTGAAGTTGTTAATCATCGCTGACCTTGAATACATTGTATCAACGCCTATCTGCGCATTTAAGTTGTGGTACAATATCCTTTAAATTGTCATCGCAGCATTTTTTTGAGGCATTAACTCCTAGCACAGGGGGTTTCTCACAAATTAAAAAATATGATAAGAAGCAGTACCACGACTAAGCGCTTCATTGTGAACAAAGTTGCCACTGTCATCAATGACAAGTACGAGATAAATCGTGTTCCATTTGTACTGGTTCTAATTTCTTCATCATGGTGTGCTTCCATTTCTGATACTTCTTTGATTTCGTCGGGTGTGGAAATTGCACTCTTGTTCATAGAGTCACGACAGAACGCTTTCAATTTTTCAGCAGAGTTCCGGTTTTGAATTATTTGGATTTCATTGAAATAGAATAATTTTTGCATTCTTTGACAAGTTTTGCGTGACTTATGACGAAATTGCATTATGTCAACAAAACATTTCATCTATTTTTAGTTTTATTGTGTGTAGTATCCTTGAATTCCTTATAGTTTACATATCCGGGTATAATGTTTTCATGTTTATAGTTTTGTATTTCACCTTGTACTCTCTCACGCAGTCTATATTCGACCTTGGCACAAAGATTGCACGACAAGAGAGATGAAAGTGGTCAACATAAAAATCCTCTTCACGTTGAGTAACCAATCGATGGCCTACTGTTCACTCCTTCTCAAATCGTCAGTCAAGTTTTCCAGTGGGTTAAAATCTCAACTCCTCTTGACATCTGAATTGCCAGATTCAAAGACGCCGTGCTCAAGTGCGTTTGTCGTCAAGGATAACACTTCTGAGGTAACTGACTATTGTTGTGCCTAAGTAATATGTTGTTATTTGTTTTCTATTATTTTCTTTCAATTTTTATTGTCACTTTTAGGGACATTGGACAACATGACAGAGTATTATTTTCCGACAAGGTTATAGATGAGGTAGCGCTGATGCTAAAAGGATTATCCTCAGAGAATGCGAGGTAGCGCTGATGTTAAAAGGATTATCCTCAGAGAATGCGAGGTAGAGCTGATGCTAAAAGGATTATCCTCAGAGAATGCAAGGTAGCGCTGATGCTAAAAGGATTATCCTCAGAGAATGCGAGGTAGCGCTGATGCTAAAAGGATTATCCTGAGAGAATGCAACCTAGCAAAATTGTTTCGGATATCACACAATACATAAAACGCTTATTTATGCATGCTTCGATATACCGTTAGCGTATCGAATGTGTAATTAATTCATCATGATGATTTTTTTAAATTTTGCATAATCATTTGATTTATTTTCCAATTTTAAAAAAGATGTACGCATATTAATGTGTGACATCATATTGATTGAATTACTTTCTTTTCTTGTTGATCTAAAAACAGTTACGTAGTTGAACTATATTCCAAATTATAAATAGAGGGATGTTAAATTATCAACCTGATCCGCGCGTACCGGTATAATTTGTTATGCTGCGTACTATTGGAAACGGACTGTAGCTTGGAGGTCCATTAGGTTTTGGTTAAACAAAACTGCCATAGAGAGACCCATCCGAGGACGTCCGGGGATGAACAATGGTGCGTCCTTCTTTCTGGCTAACAGTCTATAGGGAGCGATGCATAGACCGCTTACTACCTCTGACCGGATATTTCATTGTTTTGACGAGTCAGGCAAACTTCTCGTCCTCCTAGGCAGCAGAGTTTAGCCATGGTACAGAAAGGCGTGAAACGTTTACAAACCAAATACTAAGCACATACAATATATCTTTGCGATTTTCTTAGTTGCCAGACACCGATATATTTGAACTAATATTTTACATTTGTCGCAGGCCCCTACCCAGATTTGAAACACCGACGAGGCATAAGTTTCATCGGCTCTATACTGTAAATAAAATGAGCCTAATGTTTTTTATATGCTCTTAATGTAATTAAGTTTTCTGCTATTGCCACGTGATAAAATTGTTTGACAAGGCTTTGTTCACCCCAGAAGGCATTTAATAAAACCTGTCAACTTATTACTACACTGTACGTGTAATGAAAATATTAAACCAATATTTAACAAGGATTTTCTAGAAAGTGAAAGTTGCTGGTTAGTCCCTCCTCAAAGCAAGCACCCATTTTTCGTAATTCCGTCAGTAATTCCGTACATTCAATGGGGGCTAAGAGATAGTGAAAGTTCACGAGAGATCTCTGAAGATGATATTGATTTGTGCAGCCTAGCCATATTTTTCGTTGATAAATTTATTGTCCGTCTCTGGTAATTTGAAAAACCGATCCCCAGCGCTATTTATGTTACTGTGGCACTTTCAACAATTTGTTTTCTGATTTTAATGGATGTCCTAAAACTGTTGTTGACAGTATGTGACGGAACAAAACCATGCCATTAGCTATCAATAAAAGTATACTCAGTTATACGATTTCGGCTTCCCTTGTTCCGCGATTGCCTTATTTATGTTCTTTCCAAAATATAAAAACATTTTCATTTCAGAATAGCTATGATTGCATAATAAGACTTCATTCATGACAAACTCTTTCCAGAAAAATGCTCTCATTTATTTGCCCTCGGATTGCTTTATGTGCAATCACCTTGATGTGTTGGTGTTGGAGCTCTGAGAACACCACAAAATGCGGTATTTTTATCGCGCATAATTCAAATGTTTAAATGTTCAATTCTTTATTTCTTTTTAACCCTTGAAATATACTTCAACGCATTTGGACAACAATTCTATCGAATTCTCTCTAAACTCGATCGATATATTCTATCATCTGAACACAAACTTGCCTGGTTACAGTTGCCCACCGACCTCTGCCTGAAACAAGGTCACAGCAGCGGAGCATACTATCGGCACGAACTGAGTGGACGGATCATTCTGACCGCAGAGGACAATTCGATGGGCGCTGCGCGAATCATGGAAACCGTGACCGTGACCTCGTTTGCCCAACAAAGTTACTATTGCGACAAATTTGAATGCTCCCATTCGCGCCTGTGTTTACCAACCCAAGCCGTTTGCGATGGTGTTAGGCAGTGTGAAGATGCCTCGGACGAAGCCAACTGCGACTATGTCGGTAATGCTGTGTTATATAATTTTAGAAAGAGGTTGATAAAGTGAATATATATACATATTTATTCAAATTTCTAATTAACGAGTTATGCTTCGAGACACTTTTAAAATTAAACAAACAACAATTCCAAGTTTCACTACTGATTCTGACGAAGTCTACGCATTAATGTTTAGACAAACAATAAATGTTTAAACAAGTTTGAGTGAATAAAACATCGCAGTTTATTTTTGTTCTCTCTCTAAAGGTTTTTTTCTTCAGTTGTGCGCTGTTTTCCCAACGCATTGAGCGTAAAAACCGACTAAGTTTACTTATTTTCAAAAATATTAAAAAAGAAAATACTTCATAGGGAAGGCTAGCATTTAAGTTACAATTTGAGTTACTGTATACTAGCATGCTATATTTGAGGAATAGTTCTGCCGTAACCAATAATCCTCATTAAGGCGTCCGTCTTGAAAGTCGAATAATTGTCGTCTCTCTTTGATCATTAAAGCTTCGAGAATTAGTAAGATCTGATTTGAGCTTTATCGAAATAGTATCAGCATATTTTCCTAATTTCATCTTACTTCATTTGGTTTTTCCTTTCCGTGGTAAATCTTAATCGTAAATAGGTGACTATGTTGTTGAAATGCAAGGACGCTGGCTCTCGATCCCACATTATCCGGCCCAGCTCTATGTACATAGTGCACGACTAGTTTCGATCTGATTGTGACCCATCAAGTATATACAAGAGAAGGCGAACCCGATGTGACTTACTACTGGTAAATAGCGTGTAATTTACCTACCAAATTGTGGGCGGCCGTGCGAAATATGAGATAACATTAGACCGTCCGAGGCATTGTTGGTTGTATGCGCGAAATATAATCAGCTAGTGGACCTGTTTGCTGACTAGCCCACACATTTAGGAAGAGGTTGCGTTACTTAAAATTTAACAGTAAATATACAGCAAAATTTAGCAGCTCCTAAGTTATATGAAGCATACCTGATCGTGTAATTTAAAAGCTCCTAAAGTGATCGACAAAAATGACGTCGCCGACTAAAACTCTTATCGTATTGGTTTGTTTTCTTTTGGGAATTTTATGAAGGCTTTACTGGTAAATTCAGCTGCTAGAAAAGAATTTAGGAGCTCCTAGCAGTTTTATGAAAGAGTATCCTGGTGTGAACTTACTTGAACTGTTTTGCATTGTCAGTTACAAACAAACCGACCGAAAGTGGTTCTGGCGGCGGTGGAGGCATATCCCGAGTGGCACTCATTCTGGCGTTTGTGATGCTGTCCATCATCGGTATGAGCATCGGGGTGACTGTCTACAAGCGCATCAGTCTAAAGAGGCGACGTCCGAGCAAGTACGAGTTCGGTTTTCCGGACCGGAATGCGGCCCCGAGAACATCGCGTAAGACCAACGCAGCAGCACCGCCGATCGAATGTTATTTTCAGATGATATTTTGTATATGATTATCGCAGCATAAAATTTTGAGACAATACTCAAGATCTGGTATAGTAAATTTTTCTATTGGTTTGACTACTTTTAACAAGTTGTCCAGACGAACGCACCATTCGGATAACCAACTTTTAAACATTCTAATAGCTACTTGCTCTTGTTAAGAGTGTTGACCGGGATTGCCGCTTCCATACCAAATATTATTTCGTCGACAGTTGTTTCAGCAAATCGTTTTTCTCTGTCCGGTTGATATTCTCTTCCTTCGGTATTAAGCATACTTTCTCCTACTTCATTCATCGGTTCGCCAATCAAATCAAGTAATTTCTACATCGTCCATGTTCAATAATTCTAGAAGCAACATGAATAGAAAATGGGAACAAAGAGACATGTGATATGTGCGCTATCGATTGCTTTAGATTTAAATTACCAGTAACTTCTATACAGTTCTTTCTACGCAGTATGTTTTATGGAAATCGATATTAGAAAGTGAAAGAAAGATCTAATATGGTAAATTAACTGAGTTTAGCATTTTTAATGAGTAGAATATTTCTGTCATCGGAAACATACATGTAAGTATACCAGTATATTCTGTATTTTTCAACAATTTTCTTAGCCGTTTACCGCGGTAATCTTCTATCCTATTCACATATTTAAAACATTGTGGAGATAGATAGTTTTGTGCTAAATTTAAAAACCGAAATATGATTTTGATCGTATCCCAATCTCTATTATTTCTGTAGTAGATCTTGTTCCTTGCATTTTTCATAATTAAACAACGATACTTTTTCAATCAAGCCTGTCTCATACAAGCGTGAGGGCAAAGAGTTAAATGTTGCGCAACAACAATACTTTGTGTACATCACATACTACTTGCTGCCTTAACGACTTTTGTTTCCGCTATGCTTAACAGCAATCTTCCACATTTTATGTTTAGATATATAAACTAGACCTAGGGGTGTAATTTATTCAGTTTTCTAAATATATTTTACTCGAACATTATTTTTCCTTTGTTGAAAATTTCTTTACCTGATCACACTGTGGCAAATCAAAAGTTAATACGGTCGGTTACAATTAGCTCTCAATGGCTTGCATATATATAGTTCCCACTTGGAAAAAACATTTGCTAACATCTATCCCTCCGGTTCACCAAATCCAATCGGCAGAGTGTAGGTTTAGTCGTCGGTGAGTGATGTGTGAGAAGGGTGTGCTTGTACTTGTAGAGGAGAATGAGGAGTGCTCAAACTATGCATTCTGCGTCCCTTTTCTGTCTGCTCGATCGACAATTGACACTGCGCAAGAGGAGATGCGATCGACATTTTCTCGACAGTTTCAATGTTGATGCAGATGCCCTCCTTCTTCCTATTAGCATACTATGTAGATGTAGCTGAATAGTGCGCGGTACCGCATGCGTGTGCACTACACTCGCCTCACACTTACTCTTTCCCTCCCGACGTCACCAAGAGAAAAACATGTCTTTTATATATACAGCCTCTCAATAAAACAATACTATATAATGTAGTTTAATAAGGAGAGCAAAGCACCTGAATATCCAGGCATAATATTTGGATAAGGATCAGATTTATTTGTAATTCAGTTTAATTAGGCTATACGCGTGCGACACGCCCATATTGATGTTCTCGTCCTGTTACTATAATTGTTATTAAAGTGTAAAGTCATCAAGAATAACTTCGAATTGCACCTGTTGAGAAACGATGGCAACGTCTTCTCCTCTTCGTTTATATACACGTCAACATTATTACAATGCTAATTTGGGGCCTTTCACCTTCGCTCATACAATACCTCTGAAAACAAATGGGGTATACTAGCTGAAAGTAATAAAAAATGATTTAAATAGAATAGTTCACCTGATATTGTTATGTTTTTATTTCATATCTTTAAATCTGTAGATATTCTGTTTTACAATTATTGTTGCCCCTGAAAGAGAATAACCATTAGTCTAATGACAGTTCCTGTCAGATTTCTGGGACTCACAGGTGACCTGTACTGCTTTAAACACATGATCGCATAGTCGCCGTCTCGTGGTTGAAGTTGGTACACGTTCCACGCCATCATCATCATCATCATCACCATTGATTCGTTAGCCGGTGTGGTCATTTGTGTACCCATGAATAAGTCCTAATTAATCTGACCAGCAAATTTTGTTCTTTGACAACAGTGCCTCTCTACGGCGTTAGGTGATGATTGTTGTTGTTGTCATGGGATGGGATGGGATCAGGCGGCACCCCCGTCAGAGGAGCCGGAGCTCCCGCAGATAGAAGGTCACCGCCACTGGATCCTCCGTCAACACAGACAAAGGCGGGACCACCGCCCCGAACGCGCGCAGCCGCAGGTTTAGGTGAGCAGGGCATACCTGGAGCCAGTGCTCTAGGGTCTGCTCATCCTCTCCACAGTGTGGACAATTCGGATTCAAATCCGGGTCTATACGGACTCGGTACGTTTCTAACACCCTACAGTGCGCGCTCCTGATCGGGATAGGCCCGCCGGCTTGGGCACAGTCGAGTAAACTCGGCGAGTACGCTCATGTTGTTGTCATTGAAGGGATAGGGCCACTCCAGAACCATTCTAGTGTAACGCGCCGCACATATCATATGCCGGGTCCTCATTGTCTGCCGCGATCTGGGTTCCAAGTTTATAGGAAGTTCTAGGTATAATCGTATGTTTAGGTCCGCAGGGTATCTCCATGCACTTACATATTTCTCTTCCTCGAGATGGCCCCTCGGGCATGTTCTACTTTCGTTTAACAAGCGCTTCTTGCAATAAGATAACCTTTTCACATGGCTGCTTCTTAATTGGGCAGCTACTACATCTTCTCTTCTCCCATTACCTCTCTTCACTTAATCTCTACTTAACATGCGATCTTCGGTCTTCCTTCCAGGTGTTATTTCTTCTTACATTCCCTTTCAATTTTCGTCTTGGAAGATCTCTTTATTCAATCATTTCTTGTGCTTCGTTTGCTTTTATCTCTGCTATCTCGTTCCTCAATGCTCTGCAATGTTCAAGTATCTATTGCATCGTGCTTTCTTTATTATGTACGCATGTACTGAGTTTCTCGTGTACCTTCGGCAGAAAGCTATATGTATTACTTGATCGTCCCTGGTCACCACTGCGCGGTGCCTCCAATCATGGCCCCTTCCTCCGCAGACCCATCGGTAAAGATTTTCACCTGGACCGCAGCTATGGTTCTTTCTGGCTGCCTGCTCCTCATTTCTGTTGCAGATGAGACTGGAAAATTTGCAGCCTACATCTGTTCCGCGGTGGGGGGCGGCATTCTCAGGCCTTCCAATAGTCTGCTGTCTATTTCTTCAATGATTTGTTCATTGAGCTTTCTACTCTCGTCTCTCCATCTTTGGAGTCTCTTGAATCTGTTAGTTACTTTCTTCTCTTCGTTAGGTGGTTATAACATGTAGGACTGCACCTTCGTGGGATATCGAACCTGTCAAACACACCTTCATATCTACTAGCCAATAATTGACATCTCTTTCTTTCTTTCTCAAACTTTTCTAAATATAAGACAATTACAGCATCTGCGAGATTTATACCATGCGATCAAAATTCCGGTCATTCAGCATTTGTTGCCTGACGGCTGCTGATATCTGCGCCACAGTTGACGTCATTATTGATGTAAATTTTAAAAGTTACTAGCCCTGACTCTCACATAGTTGTCAATTTGCAGAAGGAACAGAACTTGTGAAAGTACTATTTACTCCATGAAATAATAATTTTAACTTGTTTATTGTCTCGCAGTCCACCTGTACAACTTTGAATTCGTCTGATAACCTTCGTCCTGTATTAGTTGTCATCAGAGTTAGAAAAGATGGTCGAAAAGACTCATAAGTCTATTGCATCACACACCTATTGTGAAAGTTGCTGAATTAGGTCGTTTATTGATATCCCCGGTTCTGAAACTTGTGTTGACTCGCACGCACCTTTCTTGCTTTCTCATAGTTATACATCAATTCAATGCGTTTGAGCGGGATGAATTCATATGACTGTTCTTTAGAGTACAGATATGATGTTTGAAACATACGGTGGTGTCCGTTACTGTGGATTCATCAAAGCCGTTGAAGTCTCTCCCTTTTCCTCTCCGCTTTCCCCTCTTGCTCTCCCACTCTCTCTGCATATAGGTAAAGCACAGTATATTTATGACAATCGTATCCTTCGTCTGTTGTTATTTTTGTCTTTTAGACTTTTCCACCCTTTGATTTTCTTTCCTGCCTTAATAATTGACACTTTTATCTGTTCACATTTTCATCGATTGTGAAAGAAATGCCTTTTTAGTTTTAGATCCTTCTGTTTGAAGCAGTGTCTTTTCCAATATTTCTATCTTCTAAAATTGACGGATGAAGATGTCGCTAAAAAATGTTAATACACATAATTTTAAAAGTTTCGTTTTCTTAATTTGAAGTGTAGTATCGTAGTAGTCAGTTGTACATAGCATTGCAGAACTGAACTGCAGTATTGTAAGTTACGTAGCAATTAATAATTCAGGTTGTCTCAGCTCAACAATTGTCATATACTACAGAATACGGTCGCATGCCGCAGGGCAAACATGTAGTCAAAGGTCAATAGGAAATCAGGAAATTTCACAACTTTTCCACCTTGAATGCTAAACTGTACAAAAGCGGTACTAAGCAGAAATTACTATAAAGTTAAACTTTTCAACAGAATATTTGTTTTCTACTAAGATAAAAAATATAATTACTTTGAGAGGAAATGCAATTAGATCAGATTAGGTTCATCTACTTAATTTTCAGGCGCCTAATAATCTCACCGGACCAAAGTTCTTACTGATAAGGTTGCCAAGGGAGTTTGTGTTGAGCTCAAAGCGAGATTCCACGAGGGGTCGCAATACCGAAAACCAGTATTGACTCTTCCAAATAACGTTGTTTTAAAAAAGGTATAATTGATTCGTTATTCATATAAAATTAACTTTATGTGTATCAAATCTAATCATTAATCACGCCACGACAGTAGCACTTTTTACAGTACCTACACATAAAACAAATGAGGTGAAAAGTATTGAGAACCACATTTTTTAAGTAGCGCATCTATATTGCACTCAGACTCAGATAAAGAGGAAGGTGATGCAAATGGATTTGTTGTTGAAGAGATTCAGGGTGAGGAACAACCAACATTTTGTGGTGATGCCATCAAAGAGGTAATAGCCAAAGTCCGTTTTGTAGTTAATCAATTTTGCAAATCTCCCAAAAATTTGGAAGTGCTGCAGCGATAGCTGACGGAGAAAAATGTGAGATTCACGTCACTTATCCTAGACTGTAAAACTCGTTGGAGCAGTCTTTGTGATATGCTGGAAAGGGTTATTGAAGCATGGAAATGTATCCAGAAATCATAAATAGACTTGGTGATTGAAAATAAAATAAATTGAATGATCAAGACTTCCAACAACTGCGTCAAGTCCACGCCGTTTTAAAACCTGTGAAGCTCGTCGTCACTGCACTATCTTGTCGCGACGCCAACCTTCTTACTGCAGAAGGAGGGGTTAAGTTTGTTTTAAAGGAGCTTGATTCCGTCGGAACAAAACTTGCATGCTAAATGAAGATTTCCATGGAACAATGTCTTGTTCAGGAAAGTTATACAAAAGAATCGGTCATGTTTCGGTATATACATAATCCACAAGCAAAACTCGAGATGAAATCAGTTGTCAAACCGTTTTGGATTGAGCTTCTGAAGAGACTAAAATGTGAAGTGGATCCTCAGCAGAGTGCTAACATCGACGATGACAAGGACAACAACCAGATCTGCGAAGAGTAAAATCTTGCAAAAGAGAAAATGGAAAAAGAGGAGAACGTTCGATTATAGACTCTACGAATAAACCACTGGGTACAGCCAAAGACTTCGCATCGATTATGGCAGGTGATCTTTCAACTTCTGAATAGAGTGGAAAACTTGGATTCTATCTTTATAAGGTTTATAACCATTTGTCGACGAATCCCCCCAACTTCCGTAGCGTTCATTCTCTATCGCTGGATATTTTTGCAGCAAGCTTCGATGCCGACTTGGGGACAAAACACTTGTTGTTCTATGTTTTGCTCGCTCAAATCTGCGTATGCGAGAAGAACAGCATCATAATAATTAAGTTACGATGACTGCCTTTTTAAGACTGCTTTTGAAGATGAATTGTCAACTGAGTAGGTACGGTATACTGCACAAATTGTAATTATCTACTGTAAGAAACAAGTTTTTGTAATTAAATTTTTATTTCAAGTCGTGTTCTTGGCACTTCCCGATGCTGTCTATATTTTGTGATTGTTTGTAATTAAAGATAAGTAAGTGTCTTCTGTATTAAACTTTTTGTGGACGTGTTGTTGGCTTCTATCTAAAATTATAGTACGATGGCTCGATATTTTACATTCATATTGCAATAACCTATAAAAGCAAGTCGTCTTGTCTCAGAAAATTTCTATCTGACAAATACCCTAGTTCCGAACTACGTAGTTTCCAAAATTATTGTTTAATAATGGAGATAATATGTTTAGTGGGTATTGTGTGCAATATGCCTGAATAAAAGTTTTTATTATAGTAAAAAAGGTGTTTAGCTCTAATACCGGTAACACCGTTATTGATGTGACTCCATTACCGAAATACCGGTTTTGAAAAAATGCTCCGGTATTGCGACCCCTAGATTCCACGGAGTGTTTCACCACTGAATTGTCAGATGCCATCTGAGAAGTCCAGGAGTCGCAGATGGAACACTATAGGTACTTCAGGCATATACAGTAGGCATTATGCAGATTTGCTCGAATATTTCGTTTCCTGAAGAACATATCCGGGCTGGCTTTTGTTGTTAATTGAGCTGTATCTCTATATTGAATGAACAGTGCCTTTTCCAGTTCATCTAATATTTTGACTACTCCCATCTGTTAATGATTTTTCTTGAAAAATAGTTATTTTCTAAAGTCACTGAAACTTTTGTTTTACAGGCTAGAAGAGAATCGTTTCTATACGTTTTTGTTTCATGAACATCGGTATTAGATGAGTTATAGATTGTATTTATCTAAAATGTAGTCCAATATTTTTAATTTGTTTATTCGGTTAGCAATAAAACCAATTCGAAAAACTTGTATAATCTATTTGTTAGAATTAACACGAATTTAAGCAAAAATTTCTTTTTATGATCTTTCAGAGGACATCCCAGCTTCCTTTATGGCCTACGCAGATGAAACAATGGACTTTTGACAAGTGATTTTATGTAATACCAGGCAAACTGGCATAAGTGTATATCTTGTCGATGTTGTCAATATAGTCACCCCTTTTGTACACAGTAAAAATAAAATGATAAAAAAATGATAATTACAACTGAGCTGACCATGTAGAACTGTTGTACTTTTTAAGTCTTCTAAGTTTGCTCACAAATTTAATCGTAATCGAAATTGTCACTTTAAAATTATTTTAACCAATACCATTAAATTTTTTATATGGCGGACAATTAAATTAACAAACGTTTTCATGTACATTCTTAATGCACTCACCCTATGTGTGTGATTTCAGTGGATATTGCCCGAAAACTTTTCCGTAGCGTCATAAATGTAAAATTCAACAATTTATCGTAATGCGTAAAATAGAATAATTGAGTGTTTCATATATACGTTTATAACAGTGCACTATTTTCTGTATTATAATTTGGTGTATATCATAACTGTAGTGTGGTGCCCATATGTGTTTTTAGAATATCGTTATCATGTACATTAACAAAGTCATATACGTTATATTTACTAACAAAATTTATGATTGAATGATCTACGTCTTGATTTCATCGTCTAAAACACCATGTACAGGTATTCGCCAAGAAGCTTCCTTTGAAATTCTACTGAGTATTTGCAATTAGCAATTTTGTTGGATGTTATTCATACAATAATAATAATTAAATATGCGTTTTTATTTACGCTAATTTTTTCTTTGATTTAAATTAAAGGTTGGAACAAAGTAACCGCGATTTAAAAATTTATACAGAGCAAATAACAGAAAAACCAATGCGGTACGGCAATTTCAGCATTTTTAGATTCGTTTTCGCATTTATAAAGGGATTATGTTGTCTCTACATATGTTCGACAGGCTAATGATCAAATGCAATTTTATTATTGACGCATGACATGTTTCAGTATTGCGGCGATATGACACCGAATTTGGCAGTCATCAGACTTAAGCATGAGCCTGAAGATACGCTTGATGAGCTCACTGGTTTGGAACATTGTCCTATATGGACGTGAACGCATCTGAGGTTTAACAGAAAACGGCCGTCTTACAATAAGATTTCTGCTCTAAAAATCTATTAATGATTCAATCAATAATTCATGCGTTTGAAATGCGGGCATGAAGAGGAATACTTTGCATCCGTTGGTGTGTGACCACAAAACAAATGCGCGGATAAGTCAGAAATTAAGGGTTCCAGACCATCATGGGCGTCTATAATTGCAACGAAAAAATGAATATGGCTTTAGAGTAAGTCAATTAAAAATCCACACACTTGTCAATAAAAATTAACATGTAATTTCCGAGCTTTCGACTCTACCTAGAGTCGTAATCACGTGTACAGAAGAATTAAAAAAACTAAAGAAGGGAGTTTAGATACTGTACTTGTGCAGAAAAAAACAATGAGATTACTCCACCGAATCGTGCTGCTGGATAGTAATCGATCTGTGCAAGCGATAGGCAATGTTCGAATCCAAATTGAAAAGAAAACGGTATCCATATTAACAACACGATCGAAGAAGCAGCTTCAAGCATACGACGAATTTTAAAATCATTAAATTATAAATAATACGAATGGCCATCATAAGTCAGATAAAGAGGTGAAATTATGATTTGCGACTGCTCTTCTGTGTTCCCTAATACGACAGCTCAGATCTATTCCTGTTTCACCGATATAGAATTTGTCACAATTATTACAATGAAGAAGATTGCCTAAGCGCATTAAAAACCACGTTAGATTTTAATTTATAGGGATAATTAAAAACAAGGTCGGAATTATAAAAGCAAGAAAAGTTTCTAGAAGAGGTAATTAAGAGAGGGAATCTAAGGGATACACAATGTATTTTTTTAAAGAACAGCAAAATCGGGCAAAGGTTTGTAATAACAGCGGCGGGCCTGTAAAAGACTTTGTTTAAAATCGAGTGGGAGTAGGCTAGTTTCAGAATACACTACTTAATGAAAGAAGTTTCACCATCCAAATGTTTGGGACTAGAACTTTTAGGGGTATACGAAGAAATAAACCCAGCGATACATTGATTTATGTTCCAAGAGAATGAAAATGAAATAAATGAAAATCACAACTGGAGTAGGTAGATTTTTTTTAAAACGTTAATCATGACATCAAGAAAAGGAATAGAGTTATGGGATTCCCATTTAAACGTGAATTTAAGCTTGGGGTACAAAGAATTGAGATAATAAAGGAAAGTGTCTAAGTCAAAGTTATTGTCAACAATTGCAAGAATATCATCAACATACCGCAACCATAAGCGGGGTTTAGAGCCAGAAAAAGCAGGGATTAAATCACGTTCTACATGCTCAAGGAATTAATTAGATAAAATGGGAGAAAGAGGGTTACCCAACATTTAATGTTTTATTGACAAGTGTAGTTTTTCCGAATGGCTATAATAGCAAAATTAAAAAAACCTAAGCTGCCAAAATGTGTGCACTGGAAGATACGCGAGCGAGGACAGCTTAGTACTAACAGCAATCGAAGGCGAAGTACACGGCAACAAAGTAGTAGGATGAAGGCCAACTCTCCGTGGATTGAAGACATACTGAAATGTGAAGGACTTCAAGCAGCAAAAATAAATTCGCAAGAAGCCGACGACCCGAAAGGGATATGGTTCCATGTCGACGATTGTAGATGTTTATTCTACATATATTTCTCAAGAACTGAATTGGAAAGCAGGCATCAATTGTAACCTAGAAGAAGAACGGGCACAATATCAAAAACATATCCAACCCCATTTGCTACTGTATAACCCCTGCTAGGCATCTGCGGATTTGGGAAGAACGATGAAAAGATTGACAAATAGTAAAACAGAGAAGCCGTTCATATATTACTGCAAAGCTCTCTATTATGATTTAATTTTGCCAATAAAACCAGGAATATCCAAAGCTTAGCTCGGCAGATGTTCGTCTTTTACTTATCGGGGCAAGTTGGGTGCTTGCTGCACAAATGGTCTCTACAATAGCACTTTAAACCAATCAGTAATAACAGTAAAATAGTATAAAGCTAGAAGAAATGCGAAAATCATATGATAGTTTTATGCGTAGGCAGAAGTAAAAACATCGAATGACTGTTAGAAAGGTTAGGAAAAGTGTTTTTCTAATCAATTTAGTTGAGGCTCTAGGGCTTAGGCTATGCGATTCAGAGTTCTGCCTTATAAAACAAAACACTGATGTATTAGGAAAAGTTATTTTTCTTTTTTATTGAAAGCAGTAAAATCAAGGATAATCATAAAATGTACAAATAACTTGACATTTGTACTGGAAAGTTATTAGCAAAAATAGTCCGCCATATATGGAATAGTTTAATTAAACTGCAATTGTCAATTCACCGGAGTAAATCCGTTTTTCACGAAAGATTTACGAATGATTTCACGCTCGTTTTCACTGACCGGCTGCAGGGGATGTCTGCAAGGTCCACCCTCCCAACCGAACATGTCCATTGCTGCCTTGAGTCCGGGAACTCCGAATCGTCGAGTGACCTGACCAAAACATAAATACCCACAAAAACAAGTTTACTTTTGTCCCTGTGTGTCCAAACACAGTTTCTACAGGGTGATTAAAAAATCGTTAGTTTTTTTAAAAAAATACGATAAAAATGTAATATTCTGTAAAGAATTATATTTGCATAGACCGAAAGAGAGAAATGATAGAATACATATTTGTAGCAACTTACATTTAAAAATGTCCTCAATTACATCATGGGAGCATAATTGGATGTAGGGCTATTTAACTCGCCCATTTAGTTCAAAATGGGTTTATAGCAATGATAGCCCTCCGTCTTTAAGGATGCGTCCACATGATACGATTTTAATTGTACAACTTTGATGATGAGTTGGTTAAAATGTTGGATCGGTACAACTTTTCATACAATTTTCAACTGGATGCTTCGCAATTATAAAGATAAACGCTTTCATTGAGACGTTTGAGGAAGAAAGTGTTCTGTGGGATTGCAGAATATAAGAATAAAATTCAGAGGAAGAAGACTATATACAGCGAATATTAGAGGGGACAAAAATTACTGGTAAGCAAATGAGTATTAATTGAACAAATGCTAAAATTAATTTATTTTAATGCCATTAGTAGCAGCCTAAAAGTGGTGATATATTAACCCTATCCTACTCGGGCTATTTGACGCACTCAGAGACCGGGGGGGCGAATCGGCCCGCGCCTTATATTTCGCTCCCCTGTTTAGATAGAGCCTTGAAATTTTGTATGTAGGGTAT
>JAUYWV010145577.1:0-10351 GCA_032274565.1 Nematoplana nigrocapitula | reverse complement strand
TAAACACAGTTTAATTTACTTTTATTCAACGCTAACTGTTTTCCTAATCTTCTATATATATAAGTCAATCTGTATGTATGCATGTACGTATGTTCGGGGTTACCGCCCAGACCGTTGGTTCTACGGGCCCAAAGTTGTGAGTGAATGACCCTCTCAAACCTGCGGGTAACATAGGGGGGCCAGGCAAGGTCGATTGAACTAAGAGGTCAAGGTCGATGTCAAAGAGGCTAAAAATGGTGTAAAAATCAAGAGTATTTTATAGGAGCGCAGTAGAAATTTGAATTCTGCAGTAGCCGATTGATGCATTGCTAAATAAATATTCTACAAAATAATGAGTTTTTGTAGAGAGAGCTCTAAATCCGGTTCTCTGTCAAAGTGTCGTAAGTTCAAATATGTCGGATGTTAAAGGCAGTGTAATGATTTCGGAGCCTTAAAAATAGTGGATTTATTATTATTAATCTTTTGAAGTTAGGGAGCATTGCTTTGATAGAAATGACAGTGAGCCGTCTGAATAAAAATGAACAAGGCGAGCTGTCAGTAACTGCTCCAAAATATCCTAAATTTGAGCAGTTGCTTGCATACGCAGAGGTAAATCCTTGTTACGGGAGCCTTTTGGAGCTGCCCTTAAGTAAACTTACACATTTGCTCATATTATGCAACGTCCTGCAAAGGCAGGTACGCTCATGCCCCAGGAAGGCAACACGGTCGAGGTCGAGACTGTCACCCTCGCGACCAAAAGAAGAGCGGCGATCGAATCCAAGAAGTCAAAAACTCACTCCCAATGGTATGATGAAATCAAGGTGTTCGCAGACCAAGACAGAGGGGCTGCAAAGGAAAGAAGCCATTACTATATATCCATCAACTGCGAACTGGAAAGAGTCCAATCCTGAAGTAATACCTCTGGATGACCGAGAATGAGAGCGCAGCCCCATCTGCTCGGTGTGCGATGAAAGGGCGGAAGAAGACGACGAACATCTGCTCTTGAAGTGCCCGCGGTGGGAAACCCACAGAAGAAGCCTGCTCCCCGACGTTAACAAGAAGACCCTATGCGCAGCCCCAACCAAAACTCCTACAGCTCCTGGAGAATATTGGTCGCTAACAGCGGCAAGCCACCCACTATATGGATTGTCCAGAAAAAGAAGAAGCTGGTCAAAAGTTCTATAAATCGAGAATGGATAGTGACGCTCTATGTCCGAAAATAAATACGGACAACATTTTCGTTATGAGAAGGTTAGTGTTATTTATCTTGCTGACACTATTTTTATGACCGCTTGAAGAAACTCGCGGAGGTTGTCCTTCTCCAAGACAACGCATGGAAATATAACACTATCTATGTTCACGTCAAGACAAACTTGAACAAATCATTTCAAGTGATTTATTTTTATTGTTTTGATTTTAGGAAAGCTCTCTAAAATCAGATACGCAAACAAACAAAATGAAGAAAGGAACAGTCAAAATAATTATATATATATAAAGTGCAATACATGTTTCACCAACTATAATAATAATAATAATTTTATTTTTTTTAAAAACTTTACAAATGGTTTGCCTGAGGCTGCCTAAAGGCAGATGTTAGCTGGCCACCAAATCAGAGTCAAATAAAGCAAAGCAACAATAACACACAACGCTACTCAGAAAAAACTGACAAGTTTTCTTTTTATGACACAACCAAAGCTCTCTTATAAATGTAGAATAAAGTTATAGCATGGGATTCATGACGCACACCAAAGAGCAAATACATGTCTTTTAAAAAAATACTTCAGTTACTTGCGGAAGTGAAAGAGTTACAGACAACTTATGTCCACCCACTCTTGCATTGGTGACAGCCATTTTGGAGGAGATGTATTCGGGGTAAATGATAGTACCGACTGCTCATCTGTTCCATTAAACATTGTATCACCACTGCAAATATCATTCACCGAGTATTCTAATGACACATGGTCCAACTGGCATTGACGATCGTTAGTTCTTCGCACAGAATATTTACTATTTACACTGTAGATTGCATCCGGGAGTGTCAGCGATCCGTTTGGGTGTAATTCCACAAATGTATTCCGTTCAATTATACTCAATCTATTTTGGGAATCCAATTCACTCGGAAACACACAATCTATATTGAAAATATATTTACTAAAAACTTCATTTGAATCGCATTGCTGTTGTGCAGCAGCTGGTAGTATTAAAGCTTAATCACATCTTTTAGTAACCCCTGAACAAATGCAAAAAGTCATTCCTTTTCTAATGGTAATAACTGGAAACATAATATGCTTGCTAAATGAAATTCCCGCTTCTGGATTGACGAAGTCTTCCCCACCATTGGACCAGCGTACTGTGTACGTTCTTGGAAAGCAGCAATAGAATGGCTCTGAAATAGGAAAATATAAAATGAACACAATATACAATTTTGTTTGTCGGCTTCCGGTAGACGGTCAGAATTTTTTAATTAACTTTTTAGCAGCATTTTCCACATCGGTACTGTAAAATTTGTGGAGCTTTTGTGCTATACGTAGGAAAATCATTAAATCGAATAATAAGTATTTTTAGCATAACAACAACAAACCTATAATTGGGTGACTAAAACTGTGCATGGAAATATTTTGTTTTGGTAAAATAAAATTGTTTTAATGATTTCGGCGCGTGATTATTTAAATCCAGCTTCGCATGTTTAAAAGATTCATGGGAGTTCATGATCTCTTTCACGACGATTTATGAATGGTGAAGAGGTGGTGCACTCAGCTCTGTCAATTTTACCATCTCACGTAACACAGGTTACTGCTGGGTGGCAAGAAGAGTTCTGATGTTTACAGGAATGATCTTCCCCATCCTACGTCTTTCAGTGCTGAGCTTGACATCTGGGAGCAATCAAGCATGGAAAACGAAATCAAATGTGCCAACAATTACTGTTATGTCAAGACCAAAATCATCTGCGTTCTACTATAGTGACTATACTTGTGAATGTGAGCGTTCAGTACGTCTAATTCGCATTCTCACAAATTCATCACTATTGACTCAGATGTGTCTGCACATTATTTAGGAAAAAGGTCAGATTTTGAGCTGATCTGACCCTGTGCTAGTTGTGAAACCTTATTAATGCTACTACAAAGCGGAGCAAAAATAGAGCGGTTATTTGTCGAAAATTAATTTTCGAAAACCTGTTGATTAGGAGTATAAAATTTAGTTTTTTAAATTGCATTTAAAATTTGACTTTTTGATTTTGTATAATTATAATAAATATGAAAACCGTATCGAGTTATTCCAAATAGATATAAGATACAATTTGGGTAGTCTTCAGAAAAGTTAGTGGCCTCTTAGAAATATATTTTTAAAACAAAAACTACTTTATCAAAGATCACGTGAGTTTTGCTAAGATTGACATTCACATCTCTGCCATTCCATTTCCACCATCGCGAAGTATGTGGGTAGACCTCGCGAATATATAGTGCCACCAAAAGCACTTGACCTACGTACGTCTATTTCTCAAACCGCTTATTAGTGCAGTACTGGGATTCACATTAGGAAAGTATGTCTCTTTATGTTCGATGGTATATACTATATAAGTACATTGACTGCAAAAACTACTAGAACATGAAGACGGTCAACTACGATTTTATTTGTAGTTTAGCCAAGGGACCGATTATTTACCCACAATAAAAATAATTAGATGATATAAATAATCGGCCTCTTGGCTAAACTTCCACTAAAAGCGTAGTTAACCGTCCTGATATTCTAATAGTCCCTGATTGGCTAATATTCTTAGGTGAGACGTCTTAAACCTTTTCTTCACATTAATTATCTCCACATTCATCTTTATCTCGGCACGTATATGTCGCATACAAGGTCAATTCTTATAAAACAAATGAAATCTTTAGAATTTTAGGAATATTTTCTTTCAAATGTCAATGAGGAGAAAATATTTATGACGTTTGGACCAATAGCTTCAGCATGTTGTATTGTGTTCACCTAATACTTGGTGTAAATTTGTGTACTGTTCACTGAAATTAATGAGAAACCGAATCAAGTCGCTTATTATAACTTCAAGGGAATGCGGTACTTCTATAGTGGGCTTCTATCGGATTAGATTTCATACTATGAATTCGATGTCTATATGTCTGCTGAATCTTGTTTGTAGTAAAACAATACATGAAAACAATGTAAAACAAAATAACTTTACCTCTTGAACATGTGATTGTTGCAAATAAAAGTGAGAGTGGAATCCAAATTTTAATTACGGAGTTCATTTCACAAATTCTGAAACAAAATATTCAACATTATATACGATAACATCTAGAAAATTCGTATGCAAAATATTACGACGAAACTTTAATTTCATAATCAAAATGGCAAACTAGCAAAGAATAATATACAAACATGTTAATTAATATGATAAAAATGAAAATTTTGTTTAAAAGAGTAAAACAAATATCCAAATATTGCACTATACAAACAAAATATCCATTACTGGCTCGACCACTTTTATTTAAGTTGTAGGCTGTTTGTCAAGTAGCTATTGAACCAAGTAGTAAAACCCAAAGAAACACCCGTACTTTGGAGATCGAAGTTGTTGAATGAGAAGTCATGAAGAAACGCGTATCAAACGCTAAAAACTAAAGGCTAAACAATGAGACTGCGCTTTGACCATAGGGTTCTCCAGGGGTCTATATCGACTTCATCACAGATAGCATTACCTGCACTAGTATAGTATTAAACTTTTTACGAAAACCAAATTGGTTTGCTCCGTAATTATTAATAATGATAATAATAATAAGCGTTTATTATAATCAACATCAATGAAAATCTAAAATCAGGTAAATGAACAGAGAGAGCCTACATAGACATACACAACAATTAAACATACATACAGATGTGGTTGACAAATAATAATAAACAAACAATTAGAATAGTTGACACACGTCAAGAAACCTGCACAAACAAATTATCAAAAACACATAAATACAGATATTGTGCTGGATTAACTACTGTGGGAACATTTGCTACAATTTACAGCTGTGAACCATTAAGTATAGCAGAGATCATAGGAATGAATGTTTTAAAATGTCTATTTTACCTACTAGGAGGTTGAATGGGTGTACCGGATAGAGTAGCAAAAGGGGGAATCAGTGGGTGGAGACGATGATGCGTGTCAGAATGAGCTTGCACAAAAAGTCGAATGGCTATCTTGACGCGACGATCTTGTATGAAAATTATGAGAGTAGGATAGAGTTTATATGGATGCATCTTTCTTGAATTTTGGAAACTATTGGTAACTAAGGAGATGGTCAGGAAATCACTAATAGTAGAGTTATGGCAGTTTTGGACAGCGATGATTTTCGAGATTTTCCTGAGATAGGACTCTGAACGAAATTTACTAAGGCCCGTAGGCCCTTTCTTTTTTCTAAACGATTTCTTTGACCAGACCAGTTTTGTATTGTGTATTTCAAGACGGGTTCTTTCTTTGTAGTGATGATATAATTAAAAGGTTTCGAATCTGTAAACGTCCCATCTCTTTTTAATTATAAGTTTGGGGACCGGTGTGATTCAGGGTTTGTACGTCGTTGTCACTAAATGAAACGGTTTCCCTTGGGTATCAGCAGGTTCAGCAGGTAAGAGTAGTCGGTAGAACGTAGAAGATATATATTGCATTTGACATTAATGTCGCCAGGGGAACGGTAGATAATTCAGACCGGTCGATGGAAGAGACATAGCTATAAAACGCTGTCAGGTGTTTTTTAAAGTCGTGTACAGTGACAAATTTACTAACAGGTTTGTGACGTTGAACACCGATCAGATAGACCAGAGAGGGAATGGTCTGAAGACTTCACACCGGGAGGATAATGAGGATAGGCGTCGTAGAGAAAGAAAGATTTGATACAGCACTACATTGCCTCTCATCGGAGCACAGACTTTTGGGCGAAGGATGTGGCCTGAGCACAAAATGAACAGTCGATACAGTTGAAGTCGCCGCATAACCTAATATTGGCATAAGACATATTCGCTTTGAACTCATCTAAGCAGTCAATGAAATTGTCCATGCAATCGGCACAGAATCTATGGCGCTCAGGAGAGTTGTCCGGTTGATAGCAAGCCAAACACAATATAATTTCCATAGCAGTTCAACACTCGCATTTTGGTTTCCATCGATAGCTTCCGACTTTTGAGTATCATCCCTAGAAGTTCTGGAATGCATCTTTTACCATTCCATTCTCTGTTATCAGCTAGACCTCCTATAGCGCGTAGTTAATCCCTTCGACCTGCTCGATCCTATTTCCTCCTATGCTCAAGTCACTCTGGGGTCTTACTCGCATGATTACTTACTCACGAACATGCATTCTATCTTTTGCAATTAATCCTCAAACTTCTCGTATTGCTTAATTGTACTACTTCGTCAAGTAGTTTTTACAGTTGATCTTCTGATTAGTAGTGCATCATCCGCATGTTATGGCCTCCGATAACAAAGCTCTCAGGCCTTCTAGTTCTCTGAGAATTATGTCACTGTACAGGATGAACAAATCAGGAGAAAATACGCATCCTTGTACTCCTCTGAGGATCTAAATAAATTCGCTCATTCGCTTACAACTATCATATTACAAGCTGTTTGTTCCCAGTAACGATTTTTATCAACCGGATAATGTTTTTCAAGCTAGGTCTAAATTTTGAAGTAGCTCTAAACGTTTTTCGTACTGCATACCTTGTCAATATAAATGCATTGGTGCAGTCTATTAAACACAAATATAAATCTGTTTGCATTTCAATACTCTATCGGGAAAACTGCACGAGTTAATTGTGAATCTTATATATATTTGTCAAGTTGTCTGTGTGTGTGTGTGTGTGTGTATGTATGTTCCGGGTGGGCGGCCGAACCGTTTGTGCCAGCGACCCGAAACTTTGCATGGGTGACCTCCTTAAACCTGCGAGTAACATAGGCTGGGCGAGGTCGACTTTCGAGGTCAGGGTTGCGGTCAATTGGTCGGGATCGAGGTCAAGGTGGCTAAAAACGGTGTGAAATGTCCGTTTCGGGCAGAAAGAAGCCTGTCACAGAAAATTTCATAAAACAAAAGATTAGGGCAGGGTTAGGGTTAGGGTTAGGCATGTGCCCTATTCGATTGCCCAGCAACATGGGTACCCACTGCTAGTATTGTATAATTTCGAAAATTATTTTTATTTTTTCAACATGGAATGAAAATTTCGTTATAACGCTTATTTATATCGCCAATAATTTTATGCTCCAACGTTGACATCATTCACTGGTATCTGTACTTACTTGGAGTCAAAGCTGGTTAGCAAATAAATCACCAAAACAGATGCTGAAACCATAAAGGCCGTCTGTACTTACTGTGTTCAGAACAAGTTGGAGAGGAGTGAGTTCAGGTCAGCAATGAGAGAAAATTCTGATTTCCAAATATTTACGGAGCCCCCATTATATCGAGTTAAACAGGAAATTGTGTTTGTAACATCATTATATATAATTTGTGGCACACTGATCTCAACACATGGCGTATAGCACAGCAAAACAAACTCCAATGTGCATGCAAAAAACAAAGCGGATATTGCTTTTCAGTTTAAATGTAGTGTATGCGAAAAAAACAATATACTGCTCATACTGGGAACTCTTTAACTTTGCGTATCATAGATAATATCAACTGGTTTTCAAATTTTATTTAAAAATTCATTGTTCTGGATTCCTGTCTGATTTTAGTTAGATTAATACTCGTGAACTAAGTATACTCGCTTACTGAAGGTTGTTTTTATATCGTGTGTTATGAGTTCCTTCAACAAACTACTCGCAGAGAAACGCAATTGTCAGTGCGCACATGACCAAGGGAAAATAGCTACTCTGCAATTTTAGATGGTATTAATATAATGTTTGTAGGTAGTGTCGTCGATGTCTGTGGTGTTCTGTCTGATGTGGTGGGCGATATAGTTTCTGTATTTTGTGTTGATGTTTGATTTGAGGGGGCGTCTGGGGTGTGTGTATTCTCTCGTATTGTGAGGTGTTTGTGCGGAACGGATTGTGTTAGCCCAATTTAAAGCGAACACAAAGGCCTTCTGCGAACACGCAGAAAGGCTTCAGGAGAGGCCGCAGCACGGAAGAGCAACTAGCCAGGTTCACCCAATCCATGTTCGACGCTCTCGAGAGCCGTCCGTCGCAGAGAAGTATCATGGTCCTCCTGGGCTTCTCACGAGCCTGCGATCGGGTTTGGCGCGATGCCCTCTTGGCTAAGATGGCGCGCCTCAAACTTCCAAGTTGCTGGATTTGGTGGTCGAAAGGGTTTCTAACCGACAGACGTCCGATGGGGTTGCACAACAAGGAATCAACAAGTGTTCCGCGAGGGCCTACCACAGGGTTCTGTGCTGTCACCTGTATGGTGGCTCATATATGTCAACGACCTTCCGGCCAGCATCCCCAACAACGTAGACAACAACCCATTTGACGATGACACGGCGCTTTTCACCAGCAACAGATCGGTGGGCGATTGCGCCGATGGCTTCCAGGAGGCCCTTGATGCAGTGGCGGAGTGGTGTACCGAGTGGAAAGTGGATCTCAGTCCGAGAAAGTGCGTGCACACGATCTTCACGCTGGACCCGGTAGACTGTGGAGGCAAAATGAGAGTGGTGCTCCAGACCAATGACCAGACCCTGGAGTAGGACACAGCACAAAAATAATCGGCCTGATTTTCGACGATCAGTTGAACTTCGCACGACACGCCAAGGACGTCTGCCGGCGCATGGCCGCTCGACGGGCCGCACTCCGGCGCATCTGCAGCAAACCACGCGAGGTCTCAAGAGCCGCCTACATAACAATCATCCGAGCGATTGCAGACTACACCAGCGGAATATAGTTGTGCGGAGCGTCCCACTCTACCAGAGAACTGGTGGAGAGGGAAGAAACGGCCTTCGCACGGGTATCAACTGCGGTTGTGAAATAGCTGCCACAAGGGAGAGCGTTCTGGCCCAAGAGAACCTGCCACCAATCAACATGAAGGCTGAGCAACGAGCGGTGACTCTCTACAAAAAGGTGACCCGACTCCCGGCATCGACACCATCAGGAATGATTCCGGAGAGAATAATCAGACCACGGCTCAAGAATCGCGTCCATGGAGCCTATTTGAGATCCTGTGAGTCAGCCAGGACCAACGGCGATGAAATCGCACCACCACATCACCACGATGCAACGATCCATATCGGGATTGCTGGAGACGAGCGGCAATTAGGCGCCAAAACTGAGCTGACCTCGCCGGACTTCCAAGGGAGCAGCCTGTCCACCACCATGAAGCCCCGTGGAGAACAAACGAATCCGGGGTCCTCTGCCAGATGTCGCCAGGAGCCAGAAGCCAGGACTCAACTACCAGGGCGTCAGAGGAGAGAACCTTCCTGGACTCCCTCGGCCAAGCGGATGCCATTTCCTGTACGATGGCTCGGCGCGCGATGGATGCCTGGACGGGAGCGCAATCGCCAATACAATCTCACCTCAACAGAATCAAATCCTGGACAGACCAAAACAACTTACAACTCAACGCCGGCAAAACACAGACAACACTCTTCCCACCGGACACAGCACAATATAACACACAACTCCATCTGCAAATAAAAAATAACACGCTACCCACAATCAAACATAAAAAATCCTAGACCTTACTTTCGATTCCAAACTCAACTATACACTAAACACATAAAAACACACAACAGAAAGCAAACAATACAATACCAATCCTTAAAGCAATCACCGCAAGCAAATGGGGACTAAACCAAGAGACAATCACAAACACATACAAAGCAGTCATCAGACCCATCCTTGAATACGCATCCACCATTTGGTCACCCATCACATCAAACACATACATAAACACAGGGCCGGATTTAGCTCAAGTGCCGCCCTAGGCTGTCAGAAAATATGCGGCCCTCTGTCCTCAATTTAACCAAACAGACATGTTCTTTAATAGCTGTTTTCATTTTATTTACGAGACCGAGAACACAACAAATATAGTATAAGTTTTGTGTATTGTATTGTATATCCAGATTTTGTATTCTCAACTGTGCTAAAAATAAAAGTTTGCCACTTTAAACAATGCATACGGAAAATAACCTTGTTTTAATATGATAAGATTATACATATACGCTAAAACTGTTCAAAAACTTGAATTTGTAAGAGTTTGTATTAACTACTACAAAAAAGCGTGTGCTGCTAGACTTGAATTATAAAAAGTGTGAGCTAAGCATCTGTGTACTGTAAATAAAACGTTCAAACGAAAGATAAGATAAATGGAAAAACTGTATAAAAACTTGAATTTCGAATTGTACTAAATTTCAATGATAAAAAGTTCAGTGTGCGAACCGTTTACGCCGGGATTTATTG
>JAUYWV010145566.1:0-10352 GCA_032274565.1 Nematoplana nigrocapitula | reverse complement strand
AGAGGTCCGTGACGATGGAGGTCCGGTCAAGCGGGAAACTTCGTACCCCCCATCGGGGAGCGACGCCCGACGCCACGTGAAGGCGTTTCCCAAGTCGGGCTATAGTTGTTGACGGACAGTTCGCTGTGCAATGATCTTGCACTTTGCGGAATATTGTCACGAAGTTGCTTTTAAGGCGATTCGTGCCTTGTTGCGTTGTTTCTTTGTTTCGATACACTCTCATTCTCTTGGCAGCACGTGACTGGGAGCCATCAGTTGTGTTTCCTATCTTTGGTATTTTGTCCCGAATTACGATCACTAGGGCGACTTTATTATTTCAATGTAATTGAATTTCCATTTTACTATAGTACATTAGAAACAAATTAATCATTATTTATACAGTACACTCCATTAAAAACGCAACTACTGTAGAAGTCTAGACACAAAAACGGTCAACCGAGCTGAGCTGCTATCTAATTGGTCAGTTTTAATTTGAAGTTCGCCTGGTTAATCAGGAGCGTCATTTAATAATTCTCAGTTATGGCTATAGGAATTGTTTATTTTGGAATGTAGTGTATTTAACCTCTAGGAGAAAGAGGGGGCGAGGGTATAGCCTCGGAGGTAGCGGGAGAGGCGGTGGAGGCATGCTGGCGGCTCCGAATGGGAGGGCGAGAGGGTACCCTCGGAGGTAGGGGCAGGGGAGTAGGAGAACACCCAGGTGATTTGATGTCATCTTTCCATACTACTAATGTTCGTTCAGTAAACACATTCCCATTCTTATCATAATAACAACTACTTATTCATCTTTGGATACAATATCTAAGAATTTGCTTTGTAATTCAGCCAATTTCTCCGAGTATCACAACAGTAAACAGAAAATCAACAGCGAAAATGAAATAACAATAAATCCAAAAACTCAATTGCTGTGAAACATATCTAACAAAATATCAGAGTCACGAAGTCGCTTAAACCGGCAGATCACCACTACAGGCACTTCTCCATAAACTGCGCAATATCCTTCGGGCTCCTCTCACCGGGTGTCAGGAAAAAACAGGCCATACTTCCAGAGAAGAGTGCGCTTCCACGAATTGACGGATATCCACCCACGTAGAGATAATCCATACTTTTGTGCCCGTTAGTCATATGTGAAATGACGAGGACCCCGTTGAGGTAAATCTTGACATCGCGGCTTATAGCGTTGAATGTCACAGCAATATGATGCCATTGATCCTTCTTCATTACTAGATCAGTAGAAAATACAGAATGGTATCCAGCCGTATCTATTACATTTGCATACAACTGTCTCGACTGCGTATCTGGATACAGCCAAAAGTGGGTACCAATTGTTTTAGGCTGGAGAGCAGTGGTGTTGAGAAACTCACAAATCATCGCGTTGCCAACTGAAGAAGACTTGAACCACATACCAAGTGTAAAACCTCTGGAATCCAAGCTGAGAGACGACAGATACTTCACGAACAAATGAGACTGACGTACTCTGTCAAAATATGAGTATTGAAGTGGGTTCGTGTTCTGCTGCTTGTGTTCAGTCCAATGGACATTTGAGGCGCTACCGTCGTAGTTGCGGTGTCCAAAACCGAAGTTCTTTTTGTTGTTCCTCGTATATCGAGTTTCCCAAATATGGTAGGTTTACTCGCCACGGTCAGTGGACTTTGACTACCGACCTGGAAGGCTGAATCTGATTGGAGTGTAGCAGCCGGCAGTGACTGTTTCATCGACATATTCAGGCGGGATCGCTTTGGACTCGACCAGATGAATCCGAACCTGGGTGATGCTAGCGGAGTAGCAGTAGAGCCTGCATGCGGTTAGAAGAAGAGGACAAAGCAGAAGAAACATGTCCCTTCAGTAAATGTAGGAGTGCTTCGACTGTGACTCGGTTGGCAAGTGAAATGTGGACAATGTGGCGGCACTTTGTTTCGCTTTGACACACTTGCATCTCTCGTGGCCTAGTACCAACTCTAACGCTTGTTGCGCTCTGAACATTGTTCAGATTATCGCGTCAAGCTGAATCTCTGTCTCTTGCTTCGTACCTGTATATATAACGATGCTATGTAGATACAACACACAAAAAAATGTTTTCTGTTAGCAAACGACTTCATATCGCTATAACTGTGCAAATTTCCTGCATATAAACAATTGTATTTTTATTGCTCTTATCGCTTGGTATAATCCACGTGTAGCATAACTGATGACAATCAAGGAGTATGGAGCATCTCTATTAAATGGGTAGTATTAGGAGGCAGTATGGAACTGAATGCCAGTGAGCAAATGGAGGACTTCCTAACAACAAACGAGATTATTGTCCAATTGTGCCTGTTTTGTTTAGTCTGTGGTTGCTATAGGGATTGCTAGCAACCGCCGGTTGTCTGATGAAGTAGACGAAGTCATATGAAGCAGGAAATGTAGAAAGCTGATCAACAGGTTGGAATGTTTCTATATGATTCTGTTTAGTGCCTTGAACTAAGCTCTAAAATATTGATTTCAACACTTAAAAGAGAAATAGTATAATGCGTTTAAAATATTTTGCTTATTTCATAATATCGTCCAGCAGACGTTTTTAGATCGAACAGTGGTCTAGAGTAGAGTTAAGCAAATATTTTGACAATTTTCCGTGCGATAACTTATATATTGTAGTTTGGAAGATTATAAAAATAATTACATTTCAATTTGGGCTGGTATAGATTTCTGTTAGTATTTCTAGGCTGAGACCTAGGCGTAAAACATGTTTTTTGAAATACACAACAAAATCTATAAATACGAGATCGTTTAATATATTCATTTGGTCTATATATGTTTGATTAAAGAGATATTGACTAATTCCACATAAATAATTATTTGGCTTTCACTGTCTTACGATGGACGTTAGACTGGACGTGGATATCGGAAGACAGTTATTCACTTTTCGATCTAGAATTGCCATCTACTGTACATCTATATTTGCTTCTACAAAATTTAGAACAACTTGTTCCAAAGAAGAAATGATGTTTCACATCGAATACGCAAAAGAAGACATTGTGGCCGGCAGTAGTCATGGTATACCGTACATATGCTTCTTACCTATGTAAGGCAAGTCATAATGTTAAAATTCAAAGGGCGCGTCACCGAAAGGAAATACAGCGCGACATTTAAAACCTTTTTGAAGGATAACTCTTCCAACAAATATCGAGACTATGCCTTCTGTTGTTTGTTGATGTTTCTTTCGCACCGTCCAGGACTGACCACTCTTCGCCAAACACATGCTTTAAAGCAGTGTTTAATTTGGAAGGCTAAAAAGTGAATCTGACCTGAACGTCCGCCGTCAGGGCTAGTATTCTTAACCCTGACTTTGTAAAGTGAAATCTTTATTCATAACGCTGACTTTGTAAAGTGGATGACTTTAGGTTAAAGTCAGCGCCTTTAATTTGCATTAGATTTTTAAGACACCCTCCGAGGAGTCTTACAGCATAGAGTCGGAAGCATAAACCAATCACGACAAATGACACAGTCACATATAGTGGTCGAGTGGCTCAAATGTTGACCGTATTGTAGATTGTCTCTGTTTTCTGTCATGGCTGCCTATATGGTTATTGCCCATCCTCCGGAAAGAAACCAAAAATACTACCGACATCTTCTTTCAGATTTTTGGCCACGCTGCGGTACCTGGGCAGTGGTTCCTTACAACCGTAGCCGATACGTTGCAATTAAGTCAGCCGACCGTTAGTAGGTGTGTCCAGCGAGTCTGTTCAGCGCTTGTTAATAGGATTGGCTACACAAGACGCAAAGCTGGACTGAGACGGTCTTAGTTAGTGCACCACATTTTTGCCAATATCAGTACGAGTGTTATCCACTCTTGGACAGGTCATTGGGACACTGGTGATGGCAAATCATTCCTCTCGAAGCCGCTCCACTATCAGTGGCCACGCCACCTACTATATCTGGATGTCCTGTAAGATCACATGAGACTAGTCATCCCAAGACACGTCCAGATTTGGCCAGAGAAGGGAGACGGTGCAATAAATGCAGCGTATCACCTGTGGCTGAGTGACCTGTCCATGAGTGAATTACAGGATGGTGAAATCATGGCCTGGTCCTCCGTTGATTAATGCATAAATAAACGTTTTATGGACGAATACAAACTCCATTTGGAATGATCAGTACTATCTAGGTAATTTCCCGGCGAAAAAGTGACCAATTTGTTTTCCGCTTTCTAGTTTCGTTTCCTTTTTTAGAATTTGGTAACTCACTTTCTGCTTATCCTCGAGGTGAGACTCTTGAAGAAGGACATCCCCCCGCCGGCACCGCCACCCATGGGCATCGTTCCGCCGACTCCCCGCGAGGCTGCCGTTCCGGCCGGTGTACCCGCCGACGAGATGGAGCTCTCCAGTCCGTTGATCGGCTTGTCTGTCGTGTGGATGGTCCGACGTTCGGGAACGTTCCGAGGGAATGCCGTGTTCAGGGGAGTGCCCGTCGCACCAGAGACCGCCCCGGTCGTAGGACCGAATGAGGAAACCGCCGATTTGGGAGGTGTAGCTCTGAAATTGGAGTCGATTTTAGTGATTTTTTCCAGAAGTGGAATCATTTTAGGCGACTGTTTCAGGGCCTATGGAATCTTTACTATTGTTCCTAAACAACACACAAAACGACGTAATGGAACGGTTGCGCGTGTCTATAGTTACGGTATTGCTGAAATACACAAATACTAGGATAAAATTTAAATGTACGCACATCCATTGTCACTGATAAAATCTAACGTGGACGTCAAATCAATTACACAAATTTAAATGGATAATGAAAGCAAAAGGGTGGCAAAATCAGATCTGTGGAAGTGTGAATTAATCTGACGGTTTCATGGGTAATGTTCCTTAGGAAAAAAAATAATTTTTAACTTTACGAAGAGTTATTAACTGTGGGCGATTCTTCTTAGAATAACATGTACGAGCGGTCGGTTAGCCCGGCAGTTATCCGCGTCCCGCGGGCCTGTTTGGGAAGAAGAAGAAGAGTACTCGTAAACGATACAAATTAATAGGTATTTGCTAATTCAATGCGTTTTTCTATAAAGCACTGGCATGAAGTCTTCTGCGGAAACTTACATTATGATGGCCGCGTTATAGAACACGCTAGGAAACTGACTGAACTGAAGTAGGGTGGCGCCTCCTTGATCACGTTGGACTTGTTGACGTCGGCGTCCACAATGCCCACAATGTCCAACATCAGCACAAAAATAGGATTGTCGGCTGACCGCGAACCGACAGGAAGTTTCTTGAAGCCTAGCTTCCACTTTCGCGCTACCGATGCGAGGTCTTGCCATTTCTTTCCTACCACTTTCCATGGTCGAACGCAGACACTTTGGACGCGACAATCTCAGATAGCGCTGCCTAAACTTTTCCACTCCCATAACAGGTGAATTCATGGCAGCTTCCGCAGCAAACTATGCCTATATCACAGTGGCAGCTGAAGGTAATTACTGTACTTTAACTAAGGCAAACGAATGATCGTAATAACCAAGTGTTTTATTCGCACATGACTTACGAACATTCTCCACGAACGTTCCCGAGCCAGTTTACGGATGATCTGTACACTACGATTCCGATTAATTGTAATTTTTATTCCCACTTCCCCTGGTATTCCTAGCCTTCACCACACTATTTATTTTTCGCCTTCAAACTGCCTATGTATTTAGATCAAGACGGTCTGTACTTTTTAAGTAGGTAAGACACGTGTTAAATATATGTGCAAGTCTGGTCTAAACTGATCAACTATCACATTGATTCTTTGACGAAAACAGTAAATTAACAATATGAGATAATTTTAGAGTTTGCAGGTACGCGGGGCGACAGTTTAATGACAGTCAAACTTTAAGCCTACATTTCTCCTCTAAAATCTATGCTGAGCTCTCATCCTTTTCTAGGCTATTTTATTGAAACACCTCGCCTATTTATATATATATATTTGTTATGATTCTTTCTCTCCACCTCACTCTTATACACCCTCCCTCCCACTCTCTCTTCCACTTTCTTTCCCAATCTCTCTTTTTTCACTCTCTCTCTCCGTTGAACTTAGCTCACTCTGTCTCTAATCCCTCTCTGAACGAACTCGCCAGTGCATTTGATAGGCAGGGTTCCGCTTCCCCCATCATCAACTCTCTCCACCTTGTCATTCCTGACCTCCGACTCCACCCGTTCACGACTCGAACTGCACTATAGCGACGTCCTCCATACCCTCGATTGAACTGGGTAATTCCTCTGGCGTAATACCCGCAACGTAATCATACAATATCAAAGGGTTGTTGTTCTCATAGTAGACAGATAGCAAGCTAACTGAAAAGGCAGGAGAGAGAAACACCAAAGACAGAAGAGTAGGTAATCTTGCCCGAAAGTAACTAGCAAATTGTTCACAAAAGAGTCTTACTGTCGCTACAAAGATCAAACGAAAGTGTGGATCGATTTGAGAGAAGAACACAGTCAACTGCAAAGTCCACTTAATAAAAAAGGGGGCTAGGCAGGAAGCACAAAGCGTTTCCTAAGCAGGAAGTGCACTTAACTCCACATGAGTAACTATTACAACCCTGCTCTGCCAATACTACTGTTCTGGCTGGCGGCTATCAACAGAAGAGAATAAGCCTCACCGACTAAATAATATGCGAAAATGCGGCACAGAGACAACATTAGTTCAATAATTTTATCAAGAGTATGAGACGAGACTGCATGAGTGTAGAAGGGAGAGAACGCTTGAACTGTCTATAGGGGATATTTATCTTCAACGGATGAGACAGCCAAAACTTCGAGTTAAAGACAAACTTTTGAGCGCGAGAGACAGAGAGAGCAAATTCGTTCACTGATTTTCTAATGTACAGTAATCTCCTGTTTTTAATAAAGACAAATAAAATAAAATAAAAATAAAATTGGACTTCAAGTGGTCAGTGAATCGAAAGGTTCCCCGCCAATAAACGCTTGAAGAAAAATCAGCATGACTAATCTCTGAAAAATTGCCGCGGTAACCCGGTGTACTGACTCTTATTTACGTGACAATGTAAACTGTTCTGATTTAACCTTTGGTTGAATATAGAAAGTGCAGTGTTGCACCCAAAAATCTATAAAGACATTCCTAGCAACGTTTTTCTTTACTCAAATAGTACTGTGGTTTCTATTGTCTGCCACTCTTCTGGTCTGGCTGGCAATTAATGGCCGTCAAGATCCTCTATAATACCCAATTCCTTTTCCTTTCGTGATCAGTTGACAATGTGGTGGCCCTGTTAGTTCGAGGTTTGTGACCTTGTAGATATTTCAATATCTTCTAATCAAATTGTAGTTTTGCACTTCAACCAATCTCTTGACATGGTATGAGCCGCAGCAACGCTACATTCGTTTGTAGTTCAAAGCTATTCAGATTCTTCTCCCAATCTGGCCGGGTTTTCTAATCTATTCAGTCCCAAAGACGGTGAATTCAATCCAAGAAGAAGTCAATTTAGTCCATGACATAAAATAGGTGTCCCAGTTCAGACGAACTGTATATACAGCACCAAATAGTCTGGAACACTGCCTTCTATCGCTTTCTTCATTTTCTGTCACCAACATGTGACTCTCGAACAATCACTGCGATCGACACGTATAGTTAGTACTGTAGTACAGATAACGGAGGACACTCGACTCCACCAACTCAAATGTCAAGATCAGACAGTCGGTCGTTGGACATCACACAATCTTTATACCCATCGCTATCCTTTCAATTCTCTTGCAGCTCCGAAGCATACATTAAGATTACTGAATACAAAGCACATAATATAGTACATACAGGTACCCTGATTAATTCGAGTATTGCCAAAGATTCTGTACTATCATATTTTAAAATGTTTCTACTACAGATTTCTTTCAATTCCTGTGTCGATGCAGCATTCGACACAGTCTCTTTCCGTGTCAATCACTGTAAAACCTTTGTATGTTATTCTGAATAGCCAGGATTCTTATAGTCATGACAGCTGGGATCTTGGGTTTGTTTGGTCCTAGGGTTGTTACCAAACAATCGTGGTATTCTGGGTGAGTATCTGCGAGATGGATTGTAGTAAAAAGAAAACATCGGTGTGGTGGACTGACTAATTTTGGTTATTCAGAGTCCGTCTTGTTCCTATCTTCTCCTGTCATCGTCGTTAACCGCATTACCGAACCAGCGCTGGTACAGCCCATTTGGAAAAATCGAAACAACTCAGGCTAAGATGTTATTCATATTTTGTAAAATACGAAAACCATCAGTCAACGAATAGTCAGAGTGTGAATTGTTCTTCATTGGGATTTTAAAACTGGTGACACTCACCAGCGATATATCTTGCCCTACAAATGGGCAGTTTTTGCGCGACGTTGAAAAGATAATAAAATCGATCAAGTGCAGTAACAAAATAATTTTAAACCGCATATTGTTTCGTTTCGGAGGGAGAGCACTCTTCAAAAACGTCTTCTGCCGGGTCTACTTTAGTTCTGAAATCTCGGAAGAGAATGTAATTCGGTTTGCGTTGGCTATTGTGTGAAGCGAACAACCTCCGTTGTCCAGAAGGTAACTGAAGCTACTACATACATTCCTCTCCTTATTTCTTGATCACACCCTTATAAAGGCGCCTGTAAATAAGGTGAAATACCAGCGTCGTTTGCGCATAATCGATGAGTTTTAGTCCCGCCACATATGCAAGTGCTTTGCTATTTTGGAATCAGGAAACATTGATTTTATTAGACTGGCAGTTTTTCAGGTAATTGCTCGTCCCTATTGGTGCATGATCAAGTTGCTTTCGTCGCTTTTTGGCAGTTTAAGGTCATACAATCATTGGACCAAATGCGATAATAACGCAGAAAAGGGAGGAATTTAAAATAATACCGCATAACGCTCAGTGCTGTGTTATATGAAGTAGGCTGTACCAGCACTGTAAGATAAATAATGCCGAACACAAATCACTCTCGAGAGTAAATTTATACTGACATTCAGCGGTATCAGAATGCGAGATTCTATCATTTTAAACAAACAACCGACATTTACACTGTTTTCGCACTGACACAGATAGGCACTGCCATATATTTTTATGTTCTAGGGTGAATCGTTGAAAAGCTGCATTAAAAAAACACATTTGACGACTAATTGTGATTTACTGAGACGATGCCGAATAGCACTAGCATCGAACAATTTTTTTTCTGATTTGAAGCAATCGCCGAGGGGATCGCAGTAGAAACACTTTTTAGCGTTCCACTGGCACCAATTTTTGGGTTATAAACAGATCTGTGCCAGTTCGTATCTTCTATGCTGCAAACTGATAGGAAGTAGTCGCATAAAATGCTTAACAAATTTATACAGAAATGTTAATAATTGCAACATCGGATAATCTGTTTCGCTAATATTACAGGATATATGCACGCGCGCATAAATAGATGCCTGTGGCCTGAAAATCCAGTATCCCAGTGCCTATTTAGAATTCCCCTCCCTTCTCTCATACCTCCGTCGCCTTATCTGTCTCAATCTCCCTACTCCGCGCATGCAACAGGCATGCTGCACGAAAACCAGCAAGAGCCATAGCCCATCATCTGAGATCTTCTTTTTCGATCCACCCAATAAATACTGCATACAGCGACACAGCGTGCGCGCACGAGGGAGAAAGACAGGACGTCATCCAACTAAAAATCGATCCATGACGTCAACACGACTGGAGAGATTTCACAGCACACGAACAGTACAAGTAAGTACGCGGTGTGGTCGGTCGCCTCTGTTGGTAAATATCGCGCAAGCGACAAACAAAACAAGACAGGCGCACACTTTGGAAAAATGGCGCCCGGATAAACTGCACCGAATACTACTGTACTACCTCCAGTATATTACGGTTTGGCTGGCTAATGATGAAACTTTATTGTGTGCCGTCGCTTTCATACTTAACTAACGGTGAGGGCGAGGGAGACACAGGGGAACATTGAATTTTGGGGCACTACATCAAATTACAACACCATCAGTCAGGATTTGCGATTAAGGGAGTAAAAACACCGAAACCGTTTATCATATGGATGCGCAATAAGGGTGCATCCCACGTCATTTAGTTAGAAGTTCTAATGGCAGTTGTTAAGGCCTATGCTCACCAGACGCGACGGAATCAAATAATTGAAGAAATGTTGTTCAATGAGTCTATGGCTACTAAACGCGACGCGACGCGCTGAATTAATAGCAGTTAGGACAGGCCGTTCTGATTGGTTGCAGAAATAACGGCTGGTATATGCACAACAGAGAGATGCACAATGCACCAGCGTCCCGCTTGTAAGGGCAGGCACTGGACGCGTACACGCTGGCTTGCGTGGCTCACCCAGTTTAGGCTCGCGGGAAAGTTGTGCGGGACTGCAGCACTTCTCGCGGATATA
>JAUYWV010145555.1:0-10352 GCA_032274565.1 Nematoplana nigrocapitula | reverse complement strand
AGAAGATCGCACTAAATGGAGGAAATTCATCCTGGGAGTCGCCAAAAGTCGGTTTCGACTTGACGGCACCAGGTAAAACATATTAAAGATTTTTTACCATTTATTATTTCGCAAATGAGTATAATTCCAATGTAGCACAGGCGCACCAGGGGGCCCTTCGGAGATAATGGCGCCCATACAACTTTATTATCGAAAAACGCACCCCAGAGTGAAATTGCCTCCTTTATCCAGTGCAACTTTATTATCGAAAGTTGCGCCTTGACTGAAATTGCCTCGTTTAATCTACTATATAGTACAATTTTATTATGAGTGAAATTGCCTCGTTTTATCCTGTACAACTTACTATAAAATAAATCATTTTTTATACCTCAATAGATGATCTGAACTATTTATTTCTTTTCATTTTAAAACTTTTTAATAACTTGCTAATTTTAAAGATAGAAATAATTGTACTAATTATTATAATCAAAGACTAAATGTATATTTTATTGTTTAATACTAAAATATTTACATTATTTTATATAAATTTTCTTGAAGGTTTTCCGAATGATTCAAAGAGAACGTTCTATTAGACGCATTCAGGAGACGTTCCCGAAATTTACCTGGTTACTTTGGGTATGTTGTATTTTCTACCTAAACCTATCTAAAGAAAAAAATGAAAAAAACTATTTTTAGCGCCTTTAACTTCAAAGACTGGTCCTCATTACATGAAATATAATTTGAAAGTTAGATAAGTAAAATGAATAGACAAATGCAATAATGTTCCTAAAACCAAGTGCTATAACAATTCTTCTCTTAAACGCTGCTGAACGTTACAAATTGTTATTTAACATTGTAAACTAAAATGGTGCAAATGTAACGTTCAGGACTGACTAATGTATCTAAATGTTGGTAAAAGTCTGGATATATTGTTTGGCATTGACCGTTCCATATTCTCCATATTCTGAAAGCCAGACTCAAGTAGTCGGGTAATTCACCAGACCTCAATCCAATTGAAGCGATTGGGAAATACTGCGAGATTGAGGTATAGGAGTTCCAATCCCAAAACTGCGAAAGATTTGTGTGCTGCACTCATTCGCATTTGCACCATTACCATCTGCTCTGACGCTTTGTTTTGTCCACGCCCGGACGATTTGAAGTCGTTGAAACGACCAAAGGCGCCTTGCCGCAATTGTACAACCCAAAGTATCTCTTTCAACCGAGAAGGGCACTGACGTATCGCTAGCTGTTACTACCAACTTCATGATGTCAGCTTTGCGTGTTTTACAATCCTCCTCGGCGGCCTTTCTTCTCGTCGAGAATACCTTTGCATTCGTAAGTGATGGACCCTTCTATAATACTCTGGTATTCCGTGTGAATAATCTGAAAAGAGTCCTAGCAAACAACGTAAAGATTTCATGTCCAGAGGAACGAACATCTTCTCAAGTGGTCGAAGACTATTCCTATCGGAACACATTTTCTTTCATTAGATCTATCGCACATTGAACTTACTGTGTATTTAAAAAGCACACTATTACTGCAAACTTTGGAATAGCATGTCACGCGTTTCATTTAGTACTTTCTATATATGTCCGTCATTTACTTTACGGTTATCTTTTACGTGCTCAACTTTATTTGCAAAATAACTGCTTTTGAATGTATTCTGTCTTACTAATGCTAAATATATGGCAAAAGAGAAACATAATTTCATTTGAACTCGACTATTGTGAGAGAGATACACAATTATTAATCCGCTTAACGATCTTTCTTCTGTCATTTTTAAATAAAATATAATACGTATTAAGGGAATAATAGCTGACATGCTTTTAGAAACTCCAGTTGAAGGTATAATTCTATTTAATTTTCCATAACTCTGCTTCAAAATCCCTTGGGTGTCAGCCAGCTTGAACATCACTTTTGTTGTACAGATGGAACACAGGAACACAAATAGGTAATTTAGTTTCAAAATGAATTTGTGATATCTGCGTACTTCTCCAGGTGTGCCTAGTGTGTGGCATTTTCTTATAATTTTTTAACGAATTTGACCTTTCTTTCTAAGTTGTCAAATTCCATTATTCCAATGTCATATTCTATGCGCGATGCTTGATTTAATTTGGGTCATTTCTATTCTGATATTGTACGTGCGTCAAATAATTACTGGATAAGTTATGTCTGCGCCGATGGAAGTAAAAGAGATGCATTACATAGAGTAGAGATGTTTGATCGGATGAATGAAACTGCCAGAGATTTATCACTAGAATTTATTGCAGAATATACGATGGAAAATTCCGCACATGGCTCAATTAACATTGTGCAATTGGAACGACAAAACTCTTACGTGTCTATCGGGGGAAAAGAACAGACAAAGATTAGAAAACATTTTCCATTTGTAAATGATATACCGAGATGAACGCATGTTTGGAGTTACTTGTAAATTCTGTGAGTTTTATTGTTTCACACGTATATATCAATTACGCGGTAAAGTGACGCAGACTCTGTGCTATGCATGATAGAATATATGAAATGTCGGCTTACTAAAACACCAAATAGGCGAAAGGTTTTCATTTCTAAAACACTATATGTTGGCGCTCCTAAGCATTGGTTAATACATTTTGTAGACAATTAGGACATCATTTAGAAAATAACTATGAAATTGATGATAGCAAAGAAATGCGGCAATAAATTACCGTTTGCGATAAATACTACTGAAATACTTGGCAGTTAGTAGGACATGAAGAGTAGACGGCGATGCCTTGAGTTCGTTAGCCCTCATCAGTAATCCATATTTGGTTTCTAACTGCAAAGGAGATGAGACTAGTTATATTTTCTCGAAATGATAGCAGAAACACGCCACCATATGCATGAATAAGGCTAAAACTTTTAGAGCAATTCCGGTTTACAATCTCTCTATATTCTTCTTATCTCTGCATCTTAACGTTTTCTATTTTTGTGCAAGTTATTTTAGCATACTCTATAATCTATATAGACTCTTATTGTATAATGATTAATTACGCAAGATACAATCTTATTGTAAACTGGGAAGTAATAAATCTTTTCTAAAAAGCCACTGGAAAGAATTCATTTTCAACATTCTCGGGAGGATCATGAGCGGACGACCTCTTTGACCCCCCCCCCTATTAGATACGCTACTGTAAAGAATCATGAAAGCGTATTTTTACAAAAGTGAATTGATGTTCCCAGAATTTACTACTAAACTACTGTATGGAGTTACAGTCACACACAAAACATGATCATTTACGGACGGGTGAAACTCAGGGGCGCAACCAGGAGGGGGGAGGGTAGAGAGGCGCGACCTCACCCTCCTTTCGTTTAGAAGCGCCCCCTAGCTGGTTAGTGGCGACCTCTAGCTAATGTACAAAATATTTAAACATGGGGAGGTTATTCATAAATCGTGCAAAACTGCAATACGAATGTCCTGTTGGCTGCGTACAATCCCCGTCCTTGGGTACATTGATTAATAAACTATAATTTAAAAAAATATAATATGTATAAAAATTACCATGACTGTGAATGCTGTTCTGAACAAGTTTCTTTTGCCAAATTTCATTAATAATTTAAAACATTTTAAAACACTTTATAAATGTTTAAATTCGTTATTTATAATTGTTTGCATTATATTTAATTTCGATTTCACAAACACGTCGTGACTGCAGGTAAAATGTAAATACTATTTAATAAATTTATTATTCTTATTTTTGTTGTTGTGAAAACCTTGTCTCATGTAATATCAAAATGTGTTTGTACGTATGCAAATGTTAGTTTAAGCAGCAGAACACAAAAGTCCATCATGTAATTAAAATGTTGTGAGCAAAAATGCCATCATTCATGAAGTAAAAAATGACTATTTATTTAAAATTGACTAAACAACCCTAAACTTTTCATATTTTTTTGATTTTCCTTTCACCTAAAGATCCACTTACGCCAATTCTTTCAAACACACCTAATTTTTAATTCTCTATCGAATGGTGAAGTCCATTTAGGCCTAGGATGCACCGTTTAGGCTGTGTAATTGTATTATTTTTATTAAAAAATATAGAATGTTTAGAAAATATAAAAAGTATAAAAGTAAAGTATACAAGTGAAGGTTTATAAAATAGTAAGGATGTAGGGATAGTCAAGAACACTGCACTTAGTAGAATATAATTCCATGTCTCTGTATAATACGATAAATATTATTGAGTGTAAATGACTGCTTTAAAAATACCATGCTATGTGTGCATATTTTAATAAAACAAATATATTTAATGCATAAATTATGCTTATTATTTAATATTACTTAATGGTTTATATATGTTTCGCTTCTCTAAAAATAACGGATGGCTCAGATTATAGTTGCATTTTGCTGTGGAGTTTTATCTGAAACATAATTAAATTGTGTGACTGGACATACCTTTACAATTATATATAATCAAATGCTACATTAGATAATCTATTAATAATGTATTCTGCAAAATATTGTGATATTAATATAAGTCAAAAATGGCAAAAAGTGTGTTCGCTCAACCCATAAAAGAAATTAAATATCTGTTAAATGTGTTAGCTCTTTAGTTAATATAATATTGGACTTGAGCCTAACTACGTTTTTATTATAAAGAAAATTATTAAGTACAGTATATTCCTGCCCTATAATACGTTTATATCTTAATTAATAGAAATATCAAAAGTTAAATTGATGAATACATAAAATTAATAGAAAACACATTAAATTGAATAAAGTTATACAATTATGAATATCCTCATAAAAATGCTTTCAGTATAATAGTTTTTTTAAAGTAGTTAGCGCAAGTCCCATATTATTAACTAAAGAGCTAGCACATTTAACGGATATTTCATTTCTTTTATGGGTTGAGCAAACACACCTTTTTCCCTTTTTGGCTTATATTAATATTATTAACATCTAATAAATTGTTTTAACTAAACAAATGTAATATTTATCACCTTTATATTAGTATTTACGAGTAAAATATAATAACTAATTTAACTAATTAACTAATTTGTTATAGTATAAGTATGTATGTTGTGTCTAAATTTTAGCAATGTCTACAAAACGAAAATCTTCTGGATTCGGAAACAGAAAATCCAAAGAAATGTGACATTTAGAGGAAAGCGCTAAGGGCAGTAATAAACTGAGCAGTTATGTCGTTTGCCAGAGAAGCAGTGGTGTTGCAGAAAAGAATATCGAGGAGGTTGCGAGGAACATTGGTGCTGCACAGAAGAATATCGAGGAGTTTGCGAGGAACATTGGTGCTGCAGAGAAGAATATCGAGGAGGTTGCGAGGAACATTGGTGCTGCAGAAAAGAATATCGAGGAGGTTGCGAGGAACATTGGTGCTGCAGAGAAGAATATCGAGGAGTTTGCGAGGAACATTGGTGCTGCACAGAAGAATATCGAGGAGGTTGCGAGGAACATTGGTGCTGCAGAGAAGAATATCGAGGAGGTTGCGGGGAACAGTGGTGTTGTAGAAGTGGAAGTGACCATACGATCTTTTATAAAATCAGCAAAAATCCATCGTCATTCTCAGATACTGAAAAGTATCATATAATTGTCAATCACTTCAAGAGTACAAAAGAATTTCAATATCCCAAAGAATTGTCACTTGGATGCAGGCGCACTTTCAGACATGAATGAACAGAGAAACACAAATGGCTAGTTTAGAGTAAAACTTGTGATAGGGCTTTCTTCTTAGCGTGTAATTTATTTTCTACTGGAGAAGCTGGTGGTCAACTCCTTAATTTGCGGGTAAGGAAGACATTTAGAAAGTGGCACAAAGCTACTGATTGTTTTGGAAAACATGAGGCCAATGAATATCATAATTCGTGTGTTATTAAACAGTAAGACTTTCTGGAAATTTGAATGATCCAACAAAGGCTATTGATGCAACATTAGACAGCAATTTAAATAAACTTCTGAAGCGCAATGATAGCATCATGATGTCACTGATTGAAGCCACAATATTCCTTGGACATCAAGGTCTTCCTTTTCGAGGATATCGTGACTCTGGAGAAAGTATAAATGGAAACAGGATCAACTGTTTTGCATTGCTTGAACTGCAATCTAAATCTGAGGACACAATTTTGGCTGAACATTTAGAAGAGTGCAAGAATAAGAATGCAAGAATGACATCGTGGAAGATACAAAATGAGTTGATTGAAATACTAGGAAAACAGTTGCAGGAAAAACTGGTTGACGAAATAAAGCGGACACAATTTTTTAGCATTTTTGCAGATGAAGTCACTGATTATTCTAATTATGAACAGGTTTCTTTGGCTATTCGCTTCGTGGATGGAAATAAAGAAGTGAAGGAAGTATGTTTAGCATTTTTGATGGCTGACCGCATCACCGGTGAATACTTGGCAAGAATTATTCTGGAGAAAATATCATCTTGGGGCCTTCGCATTAATTCTAATAGTGATGGGCAAGGATATGACGGGGCCTCTAATATGAGTGGCTCTAGTCGTGGTCTTCAAACCATTATTGCAAAAGAATAATTGCCATCAGCATTGTATGTTCACTGTAATTCACATATCCTAAACTTGTGCATTGTTAAAATGTGCTTAATACCTTTGATATGAAACATGAATGGTTTAATTACGGACATGGCCTACTTCATACGCAATTTTCCAAAGCGCTAACGATTTTTCGAGCAAATCATCAGCAACGAAGCCACCGTTAATTCTAAGAACACTGTCCTGGTTGTCTGTCGCACGCGATGGATACGACGGCATGATGCTTACACCACATTTTGCAAGTTATCAATATATTGTGAAATATCTCGACCACATTGTCAATCCTACCTGTATGCGGATATCAATTCGAAATCATGGTCCTGGGATAAAGATACTCGAACTAAGGCAAATGGTTTGTTGTCGTCAATGTCAAATTTTGGCTTCATAATATCACTTGATGTGACGTACCAAGTAATGGACGCAATTGAGCCAGTTTCTATCAAATTGCAAAAACGAGCTATCGACAATTACGAAACATATTCCATTGTCAATGACTGCATCGCAGACCTGCAAAACTTTCGGACGGACAACATATTCTCACATTGGTTCTTATGTGCTACAGAACGGGCTGACAATATTGGTGTTGAGGTAAGTAGTACAAATGCATGCAATATGTATTTAGTATTAAATTAGAATTCCATTTGCACATTGTCCAGCTTACACTCATCACTTTTTACTCATCCATTACCCTTATAAATTGTTTTCTTTGCTTATTAGGTGAAAACACCACGAACTGCCCAGAAGCAACAACACCGGCAAAAACCAGAGGCTTCAAACCCAGAGGAGTATTTCCGGCGTACAGTTCACTACCCCTTATATATTGGACCACATCATGGCAGAAATGAAAGTGCGATTTGGTCCTCTGCAGCAGAAATACATTTCCGTCATGAAGTGATCAGCAATACGTATTATATCTCGAAGTGTGGAATGCGCATGTCTATTAATTATTATTACCGTTTTTGTCTTAGATCCCTTCAGTTCTCGCGAACACACATGATGTCTTCAATGCCACGTCACAACTAACAACAACGTGGAAATAGATTCTTCCGCGTCCAGACACGCTTCGTGTTGAGTTACAAAGATAGAAAGACTTTTGGAACAGGAAAAATGCTGATTTGCCTTCTACTCTCCAAACGGCTCTAATGAAGTGCGACAAAGATGTGTTCCCCAACTGTCACGCGCTACTTAGACTGTTTTGCACGGCAGCCGTTGCGACCTGTCAGAATGAGCGTTCGAACAGTAGACTCAAATTGCTGAAATCTCAAAAATACCATTGGCCAAGACCGTTTCACAGGTAAATTATATGTCCCTACCTATGTCCTTACAATCATTATACTTAAATTACTAACCATTATACTAACTAAAACTATATATTAATAAGGTAAAATTTAATCATGCAGAACATTGCTTTTACCTAATATGTCTACCCAAAAGGTTTCTCATTGGTAATAAGTTATATCTTTACTTAACGCGCCGGCATTATTTGATAATTCTTGACTGAAAATCTTATGTAATTTATCTTATGTAAATCTTTTGAAACGGGTCAATGTGCTAGAGTAGGTATATACCTTCAGGGGCGCAGCTGATACATAAAATTAGGGTAATTTGACTGACTTTTAAAAAATGATCATTCTCTAAATAGAAAAGAATTTTACATTTCTTCTATAAAATTAAACAGTGTAAATAAACCATACTGTAAAACGAAATGCAAAACTTGACTCAGCCAGTAAGCGCTCGCAAGGCACACATCTAGAATATACTGTACATAATCTGCGCTCAGCCAGATTATAGAGCGTTTTCGGCCGCACGCCATCAAAGGGGCAGAGAGAAATGAATAGCTAAACAGACAGACAGGAAGAAGCTATTACAGTGACTGCCCGAAATCTTTGTACATACAGATTCTCTCTGCTTAAAAAGGAGCGTAGCTACAAAATCTTAAGACTAATTAAAAAAATTGATGCCAAATTTTAAGGTAATCTGAGATTATTAGACTATATATACGCTACGCCCCTGTGTACCTACTAATTTATATATATATTTTTTTTTTCATGAAGAATTAGGCTATTAAAAAGTATTAACCCATAGGACTGATAATTTCATAGTACATGCACTGACCAAATTGACTAAGGTATCTAATAACTATCAACATATTTTTTTAATGTAGCCCTCGCACTTCTGAAAATTCACAGTGACATTCCTATTGAAAGGAAAGAGATATTACATGCGTTTTCACGGATAAAACAAAGCAGCTGAAATTTCCGTTGGTTGATCAGTAACTGGTTTAACTGTTTCGAACTCTGCAGTTAAGTAACTTAAGTGTACAGTTAGCCATATTCATTTTATCAAAAAGTTTCTAAATATATTTTATATATTTACAATCAAAGTGCCTTTTCTTTCATTTCTGCCACACGTTTTATAGGTAGGTATATAGATATATATGGTTTCACGCCAGGTTAGTCAATAACGAAAAAAGTAAAAAATAAAAACAATCATTATTCCGAAAATTTGATACCCCAAACTTATAGCTGGTTCTTTCACGCAGTACTCTACCCCCCTCTAAAAATGTCTGGTTGCGCGCCTGGAACTCATGAAATAGTACGTCGGAGTAGACCCACACACCCTCGTTCATCCAAATTTAAACACATTAATCTGTACGACAACAAAAGATTCTATCCATGCTTTCATCTCATCAGTACACAAAACAGCTTTCACACCCAACGAAACATTTAATAACAGTAACACATACCAGTTTCGAATTATAAACATAACATAGTCAAATCTATTTGTTTGTTCTTTGTCGTTCTCCGGAATGTTTTTTATCTTGACGTTATTCCTAAATTTATGTACAGTATTTAAATTTTAGCTTTATATAATTCAAATTAAAATGCGTCTATAACTATAATGCTCGATTTATATTTTGAAATAATACACTTATGTAATATAAAGTTAGATTTGTAGATTTGATATAATACAATTAAATGGTAAAATCGGTACATCCTACTTGTACCAATAATTGAAAGAGTTGGTGAGGATCTCACACCCACTGCTTATACGCTGTTAAAATAACGCTTACCGATGCATTGGTGTGCGTGCATCAAACGACGGGACTGAATGGTAAATATCGAACTATTTTAGAGTGCTCTGTATGCGAGGCTCATAGTCATACGCTATCCTTCCGAAATCATCTTCTAACAATTGGCTACAGTCTTTCACGGATGGATCAATTGACCCCATCAATTTTACAATAGTTAGCAGTCGGATGTGATTTTAAATTTAGCGGACATTAAATGCAAACGCGGACATTAAATGAAAACGAGTACATTAAACTGCAATTTATTAACCGGAAATTTTGAATAATGAAAAAGAGGCCAGAAACACAAAACTAATTAATCAGAAGCAGAGCAACAAAATATAAAATTAAAAGAAAAGTTTTTCTTCTTCTGTATAGTCTTAATTTCTAATTCCTTGTTCTCTTCATTCTCGCGCTTCGAGCTTTGGCAGTTTTGTGATACGCTTTCCGCAGCAGCTGCTTCATTTTTACAAAGTTTTTCATATTTCCCAACAAGAGCTCTCGCTGAGTCATCCATTTTTTCTTGTCCAACGACAATGTACTCGTCGACGGCGTCGGAAGTGTGTACAGTATGCATTTTTATACTTTTTTGGCACACCGGCCGCAAACAGCGAGTAGAGCCAGTACGACGCATACTATGTAACGTGTACCGACCATGAATTCCTCCCGCAGTCATTACTTCCCTGAATTTAGCTTCTATATAAACAATATTGTCAAAAAAGTGAATCATATTATTAAATGTCTTCTAAGAATAATACCTTATTTATCAAGAGAA
>JAUYWV010145544.1:0-10352 GCA_032274565.1 Nematoplana nigrocapitula | reverse complement strand
TATTGTGTAGCGGCTAGTTTAATATTATTACACTCACCCATTCTTTCTACTGCAGTAGACGCAGATAAAGCTGCGTTTGTCTTGATTATTGATTTGTTGTGTAAATTGTGTTCATGATGATATAAAAAGTGGCAGTCGGGCCAAATACAGCTGCAAAACACGCAACACTTTTTAGTTTTAAGTTTTACACTTACAATCGTAAGTTCTAACCAGCTACAACAGATAGATAAAATAGGAATGCGGTGTACAGTTAAGTGGACTGACGGTGGCGGTTTGGTGGACTGCGTGGGACGCAAGCTTTGGCCAGTTGAGAGGGACGTACGTTTGGTGGACTGAGAAGGGCGGTTTGGTGGACTTGCAAGCGAGACGTAAGTTTTGATAGGCTGAGGGGGACGTACAGTACGTTTGGTGGAATTTTGGTATGTCGATAAATTGACGTTTTCTAGGTATGTATCTGTCAATTTACTTCCCATCAAATGTGAATTGTATCTAGGTGGATCTGAAATCATCCTGCTTTCTGGACAAGTACGTGCGCTGAGCTTGGGAGTAAATTAGAATGATACACATGTGAATAGCATTTTTAACATGGCGACCCCTGGACTATGAAAAATACATAAATTATAGACACTTCATGCTGTTATCGGTGATCCCTGCATTTCTCGTTTGTTACAGGTCCAAATATTTCAATGTGCTGGATGATTATATTGAGAATGGGTGGCAGCATAAGCTTGACCAAATTTGTGGGAGTACAATTGCTAAGAGGGAGGCGCCAATCAGATGGGGATTTTTGCTATTTCTTACTTATCTCATACAGAATTTATATTGGGAGCAAGAAGCAAAGGTCAAACTAGACGAAGACTTTACTGAGAATATAAAGATCATGAGAGGAGTATAAGACAAGTTTGTGTATTGTCGCCTTCGTGTTTTAGCCTGTATACTGAGAAGTCCATGAGATATCTGAAACAGCTGGAATTCAGCGTAGGGAGTAGGAGGAACAAATACAGATAACGAGGTTATTGCCAGCAGTGAACAAGAATTACAACAGATGTGTGACCAAGTAAAGCTAGAATATGGAGAAGAGATAGGTCTCAAGGTGAACATCAGAAACGGAAGACAGTCCGAAAGTTAACATCACGGTTAATGTAGAACAAAAAAGTAGAGCAAGTTCATTCGATGCTCTACCTAAATAGAACAGTGACCGATGATGGCCGATGCGAGGTGGAAATGAAGAAGAGAATTACTACGGCAAGAAGAAAGTTTAACTTGATGGAAAAGGTGTTGTGCGGGAAGAAGTTACAAATTAGGGCCAAAGTGCTAGACTATTAAAACTTGTGTATGGTTAGTGGTGACCTACGGATGCGAAGCGTGGAGGCTAACAAAAGTAATGGAAAGAAAGATTGAAAACAACAGAAATGAAGGCTTTGAGGAGAATGTTGAAAGTGAAGTGGTTTGAGCGGGTAGAAGACAACAGAGTGTTGCAGATGGCGCATATGAAGAACGAACTGTTGGCTAATATCATTACAAGAAAGATGACTTATTTCGATCATATTCTAGGACATGATGGGCGAGAAAAGGAATTGCTGATTGGAGGGATAGAAGGAACATGCATGAAGGGATGATCAAGGTGAAAGTGGATGAATGACATCAAATCATGGAGTGGATGGTCAACAGAGACGGTCTTCAGAATATCACAGCACAAGAAGAAGTTGCGATCCGTGATTTCCAACCTCCGGAAGGAGAATGAATCTCTGACTGACTAACCTATCTCACTTCTTTTACCCCACGCTTAAATTCAGGTTTGAATGGAATCCGATAACACCAACCCTTTTCTTGATGTCCTGATTTGCAAATCCTCCAAAGGTATCAAATTTAAAGTTTTTAGAAAATCTACTTAATCCAATTGCAATCATCAGGTTCTTTTCTTTTCAATCTGTTGGAACAAAGATCAACGTAGTTGCAGGGTTTATTTCTTCGTGCCCGTAAATTTGTAGTGCTGAATATTTCGATGATGAAATGTCTTCCATCAAGCAGTCTCTTTTCAAACTAACCTATACCCCCAAAGCTTTGTATAGGCCCGCCGTCGCTGTTACAAACCTTCATCCGATGTTGGTGTTCCATAAAAAATAGATTGTATGTCCCTTAAATTCCTTCTCTTAATAACTTCTGTTTTGAAAACACTTTCTCGTTTTCATTTTTTTTTAATATTTAGATAGCGTTTCAAAGTTGGTTTCAAAGACTGCTCCTTAGATCGATTGCTGTCTGGCAGCGTAATTCATTGAACTAATCCGATAAACTCCATTTTTTTAATTCTTCATTATATTTACCCGATTATGATTCTACAGCAGGTGGAGTTTTCATTTTTTAATTTAAAGTTTCACTTTTTCGCCTTGCAATTTGCCTCGTCTGTTTTCAGAACCCGGTTACGTGTCTGTCCGATTTAGGCGTTCGTTATTTTATTTTGAGAAGCCACAGATCGAGTAAAACTTGGAGATCCGATCCGGAAGAGAAAGAACTTCTAGTCTGAGACATAATTCAAAAACCTATCGATGCATTTCGAACCACAAGGACTGGGGTGAAAAGGGGAAGGGAAACAACCTGCATGGACGATGCAAACCCAATCTGCCTCGCCGCTGTTGTGTACTTCTGTTCTCTCATTTTCACAGCTGTAATAAATATCTATCCGGCGCTATCCGCCAGATCAAAACTGCCTAACCGTGTCTGTCCATTCACAATGGTGGAATCAGAGGAAATCCTCCTTCAATTCTCTGAGGACCTGTTCCCGCAAAACTTCTGTGAGAAGAGGAGGGAGGGGAGAGAGAAGCGAGAGGCAGAGAAAGCGCTATTCGGAACGAAATATGGAAGGGAATTCGAGCCAGATATACTCAACGGTTCACATCGTGCCCACGGAATTTTCAGGTGACGCGGTGAGTGACCCGCAATCGAGCCAGGGAGGCTGCTGCCCCCAACCTGCGAGAGCCAGTACGTCGGAGGGTGAGAACTTTGAGCAACTAATTGAAAAGATCGGGTTACGGTCTCAAGAGGCTCTGCAGCACTTCCGCGGTTCGCTTCTGTCGATTTCCAATAGATTCGCAATTTATAGCCCCCCAGTCCTTTTTGCTGTACCCATCCGCCGGACACAATGGACTTGGGATTAGACATCCTGTCAAAACATTTCCCTCCCCGGCTTGTCTCTCCTCTGACCCCCCCCCCCCTGTATATGTGTCTTTGTCCGACATACGGTATTTTGAAGCTCCTTCAAATTATCTCTCAATAAAAGAGATCGATCGTGCACAGTTGTTGTGATAAAACATTGACAAAAATTCAAACCCAATTCCTTTACAAGAACACCGAGTTTTACTATTCCAGTTTATTTAAACCAAATGCTAACGAATTTCATCCTCATGCAACCAGGCGGCCAAGCTACCCGTGAACTAAATTCACCGTGATTTAAATTGAAACGACTGACATGATTCGTAAATTTTCGGCGGTCATTGAACTAAGATTGATTATTGTAGGAGGGAGATTAAGAGAGAATGATCATTGTTGGATTTTTTTATTTAATTGCCAGTGATTACACGGAATGTAACTTTACTACGGAAGAGTCAACAGGGCATGCCGTGTGAAAAAGGGCTGTACATTAGCATCTAACACAGCTTTCGATTGTAAGCGGACTGAGAAGCAGTCATCTGTTCTTTGTGCAGCGCGGGACAACCTTGATCTTTCCATTAAGGAGACACTGTTTAAAAAACGGAACTCTCCCCATCACTCAACTGGGGGGGGGGGGCGGTGCGTCTTCCCCTTTTTGAACGAGTTATCCGGAGAAATCGGAAAATTGCATTATTATTGATTTATTGATCGATTTGTTGTAACACATTTTATGCAAAATAGGTAACTTGTAATCATAAAACAGACTGCAGAATGCCAGGACAATCGATCACATTCGCCTTAAAAGCAACTGCGCGTCAACATCCTGCGAACGCGACTGCATGAAAACCCTCGCACATTACACTGCCCCTCATCAAACCAGCGCTGCACGAATGTCTCAAACCCGCGCCAATAAAACACTCACGCAGCGCGCTACCCGTCATTAAACAAACGCTATGCGTGCCACATGTTCCGTTTATAGAGTCTTTTAGATTTTTTTAAGAATGCGAAATATTTTCATCATTTATGCCTGTTATTGATATGCGATCTGTAATGCTTCCATGGGAAATGGTGACAGCATTCGATTTAAACATTTATTGCAAGTGAAAATGCAGGCTATAATAATTAAGTATTATGCACTGCTTTTTCCTCTTAAGACAACAAAACGTGTTTAGCATTGTATAGATACAGCATAGTAGTAGTAGTAGATATATTGAAGTTGCTGATTTTTCCCCAGTGCCACGTGACTTCCACAATGCGCCCCGATTGTCTGGCAATGAACAGATGAAACTCCCGCGCCTGTCAAGGGTGCTGCCCGGTTTGTAATTCCCCCAAACCCCTTCTTCCTCCACCCCATCTAAGTGCAGAGCACTTAAACAAATGCCATCACACGCTCGGGCGGAAATTTTGAATTCATCAGCATTTCCCTTTTCCGCGCAGCCTCCTCCTCAGTCTTCGCCTTGGCTGGCGTACTCATCCTCCGCTGATGAAATCCGCTGTTGACTTCAATGACGAACTGCTCTGTACAGTATACTTCAAAGAGTGCCCCCACGATTATATATCGATCGGCATGGGGAATTATTGATCGGTAGGTCGGTTGGTGAATGAAGGTGATGCAGAAGGTTGAGAAGAGGCGAGGGGGGGGGGGTCAAGTTGTAGTGATCTGTTCGGCCGAGGTGGGGGGGTGGGGTGGAGGGAGTTTTCGAGTTCACTCGACTTGATTAGTCACGTGGGGATTGCTGCAGTCAGTCAGCTCTCTTGTCTACAATTGACATGAAGGAAAGTTTGTCTGTAAGGCACACTCACAAACTGTTTTTTTGCTGTCTGCTGTGCGTAGAAAAAAACCATCGAAGACATTTATCCGATATATCAAACTGTTCGTCTACCACAACCGATAAATTTCAAGGAATGGATGAAACTCAACCAGAAATCGACTGGTCTAGCTCACTAACTCAATGAATTAAGAATTAAATCTATACCAATACAATTCGATCACCAAGTAAATTCAACATATTATTTTTCACTCGCTAACCAATCAACCACCGATCAACCAAAGCTAACTGGATAACTCACTTATAAATGCAAGCACTCACTCATTTGCTCTAGCAGTCTACCTGTCTCTCTCACTCACTTAATTTCACTCACTCACTCACACTCTTACTTTCACTCACTTACTCTCTCACTCTCTCACTCACTTACAGGCTCACTCTCACACTCCTACTTTCACTCACTAACACTCTCACTCACTCTCACTCTCTCACTCACTTACTCATTCACTTTCGCACTCTTACTTTCACTCACTTACTCTCTCACTCACTCTCACCTCTCACTCACTTACTCACTCATTCTCACTCACTTACTCACTTACTCTCTCACTCATTCTCACTCACGTGCTCTCAAACTCTTAATTTCACTCACATACTCACTCACTCACTCCCCCACTTACTTATTCTCACACTCTCACACTCTTACTTTCACTCACTTACTCTCTTGCTCACTTACTCACTCACTCTTACACTCTTACTTTTACTCACTTACTTTCTCACTCACTCTCACTCCCTCACTCACTTATTCTCACACTCTCATACTCTTACTTTCACTCACTTACTCTCTCACTCACTCACTCTTTTGCTCACTTACTCACTCACTCGCACACTCTTACTTTCACTCACTTACTCTCTCACTGTCTTTCACTCTCACTCTTACGCTCTAGCACTCTCCCTGTCTCTCTCACTCACTTTATTTCACTCACTCACTCTCACACTCTTACTTTCACTCACTTACTCTCACACTCTTACTTTCACTCGCTCACTCACTTACTCTCTTGCTCACTTGCTCACTCACTCTCACACTCTTACTTTCACTCACTTACTCTCTCACTCACTCACTCTCTCACTCACTTACAGGCTCACTCTCACACTCCTACTTTCACTCACTTAGTCTCTCTCTCACTCACTTACTCACTCACTTTCGCACTCTTACTTTCACTCACTTACTCTCTCACTCATTCTCAGTCTTCAGTGCCGCATCCAATGACTTGAACCATGTCAACGAAGCTTGGCCTTGTCGTCTGATGAAGAAAATCTTAGCGACAATGTCATAGGTATTCCCGAATGCAGAAATTTGGTGCCCTCTGATACCTACAGGAAACATTCGTAAAGAGCAAGAAAGAAACATTGGAGACAAAATCAACATCATTCTGCGTTCTCTGACGAAAACTCTGCCCTCTGTTTCAATTGACAAGCGTCATTTCCAAGGCCCACGCTGGTCCAAAGCTGCTGGCTCCTTGTTTTGGTCCGCCTGGAAACCGGTAATCGAACATTTAAACTAGATAGGGGCAAGCCTTTATTCGAAACCCCTAACAATGTCCTCAATTTGTCCAGCTTCGAATTGAATGAAAATATAATCGGTGTACTAAGTAAAGGTCTCAACTTTGTCCCCACGGTCCGACGTCTTAATCGTGATGTAATCGATAATGGGCTCTTAAAATTTGAACTATCACTGCTTCACGAAATGAGTAATCCGGTCCCCCTTGCATTAACTAGAAATCCGAAATTCAAGAATTTGTTTAAGAAGACTAGAGCGAAATATTCTACCAATGAATTACGAACTCGAATGAAGACCAGGCTAACCACCTCGAGCAAACCAATTGTCTCCTTTATAGAAGAAATTGACACTATTGGAAGACAACGAATACTGCATAGGCGTGAAAAATTGAAAAACAATCTCAGCGATTTGGAATCAGACAACCTCTAAACACTTCGCCAAAATAAAGAAGTCGTTATTAAGAAAAGTGTCAAGGGAGGAGTCGTTACAATTCAGGACAAATGGTCATATCATTCATGGTGGTTGAAGTTCCATCGTCTTCCTTCTCCTCACGTGACACTGTGACCAGTCCCTCATACCTCGCAGCAATGTCGGGCTGAAGTCTGATGTATTTACCAGCGGTGATGGTGGTTGAAGTTCCACCCTCCTTCTCCTCACGTGACAAAGTGACCAGTCCCTCATACCTCGCAGCAATGTCGGGCAGAAGTTTGGCGCAGTCAGCAGAGGTAGACTCCTTAGCAGGGCAGGCTGCATTGTCCAGCTGGTGGAAAAACTCCTGATGGAGCTCCAAGAGCAGACTAGCTAGGCGATTGAGGTACGTTTCCTCGTCCACGCCGGGCAACATGTGCATGAACGGTCGCACACGGATCACGTTGGGAGAAAAGTTCCACACGTCCAGTTTGTCGTCTACTGCGACCACATGTCGCAGATCCTTCCCGAAAACCTTCGTCCGCATGGTGAGCAGTTTGTTGTGATTCTTCATTTTCTCCCTCGACACAATTCTTTTCTTGAAAAGGCTCTGCTCCGGATCAATCTTTCTCAATGCTGCGTCAGCATGGTGTCGTCTAGCCGTCGTCACCAGCCATAGTTCGAAGTGCGGATGGAGACTTGCGAGAAATTCTTCAGTGCCCGGTCTGAAGACCGCCAGTCGATATCCGATCCCCCGCACAGGGTACCAAACGTGTGAGAAAGAGCACGGCTCGACATGATGTCGGTGCAAGGCGCTGCTGAGCAGTGTCTGATCCAGATCGAGGAGGAGAACAAGTTTCCTAGCCTTTTGAGCATGTTCGATGTTGATGATCATCGTGCAATTGACTATATGATGCGCAGAGTGAAATTCAAAGGTTAATGCTACCGAACGCAGTTTTTATATGTGTGCGGAACTGGCATGTTTTTGTTCTCTTAACCTTGTTGGACCATAGAGAGTAGGACATGATTGGTGGAGTTCGGAAATGTTGCGTAATACCAGTCTATTTCACTGATAAGAAAGAATCTTGCGTCATTTCGCTAGCCATAACGTGGACGATGCGGGCTAATTAGCATAACGTTGTGCACCAACTCGGCCGAGCATTTCCGGTTGTAGTAATTCACCACGCAGATTGAGTCGAAAGCTAGTGATTTAGTGATAACATAACTAAACACACAACGAAAAAAAGATTCGTATAATAAGTCAATCGAAGTCAACGTCAATTGAAAATTATAATTAAGTACAAGTTTTCGACTCCACCTAGAGTCATAATCATTCCATGCATATACGGAAGATTTAAAAACGGGATTTATATAATGTACTTGTATATGTATGCAGAATCACTCAGTTTGCCGTCCCTTGTACTCCAGAACATCGCTATTCCCCCTTAGTTTCTCAGCCCCTCTTCCTAGCACTTTAGAATACATCGCTATAATTCTCATTCAGTTTGCCGCTACTTAAACTCCAGAACATCGTTATTCACCCTCAGTTTACCGCCCCTTGCAACCGTGAACATGTAATCACTATATTCTCCCTCAGTTTGATGCACCCTACATAACATTTTATATCCCTTGATGGTCCCCATTGCCTTGTGGCCATGACCTTCTGACCCCTCTGGATCCGCCATAATGGAATACATATTAATGTGACTGATTTACAGATCAGTAGAGTTCAAATAGTTGAAAATATTTTCTACTTCGGAGTCACACGCCTTATCCACTGTTTAGAACACGTAATTCTGAAGAAACATTGATTTACAGCAACTTCGCTCACTCGTTAATCGCATTAAACCATACATAGTGTGCATAGAATTCTTTCCCTCTAAAGTGTTCAGCAGCTGAACCGTTGCATGAGTCTGTTAATAGAAAGGAAATAAACGTTTTGTCCTCTGTCTGTTTCATTTTAGTGATTCAAAAATTCCCATATGTGTGGTTACTGATCAGGCAGTTCGCAAATACCAATACTTCCTTGTTCGTCACCTGCTCAGTCCAAGATATTCTCATTCTTCTTCTAAGAAACCACATTTCACATATCCAGTTTCTTCAATAATGACATACCACAATTGAAACATTGAATCGCCACTGCATCTGTGGGCAAGACATTAACTCTTGTATTATATAAATTTCAGAGTCTGAAGAAAATCGACTACTTCCTTCGGAGAAGATCTTTTCCTAAACATGTACGTTTGAATCGAGTCGGTTACTGAATCTACTGGACGTTGAGTAATAAACTCGTCAGACAGTTCAGTATAGTAGTTTAACTCATTGATCCTTCCCCATTTCCTACTGCAGGGGAAGTTTCCGGGGTGCCCGGAAACTGCCCTTTTTCTCTCCTACAATCGTCATGACTCTACAATGTGTTTCTATCTTTTAAAGTTTATGCCTCTTTATTTTATGTAGAATTAAATGTAGAAAATATTACCCTTATTGACAAATATATTATATTTGCATCCTTATTTTATATTAACTAACAGTTAGAAAAGAGAGCGCTTATTGACAAATATACATATTAGCTTTGTTATATAAAGCAGTTTAAATTTAGAAAAGCATAAATGAAGTGCCCTAATAATATTGACAAATATGGGTGCCCTTTTTCTGTATTTGAAAACCCCTAACCAAAAAATGCTATGTGCGCCCCTGTACTGGCACTACGTCTTTGGTGCAATTAGTCCTAATTCTATTTAATTCCGCTGAGACGTCAGACAGGTAAGATAACCGAACCCATTGTTCCTTGACAGCCTGAAACGCGGTATTATACGTACTTCATTTTCCACACATTGAAGTCCACTACTTTGGACAATTGAGGCAACACCCTAATTGCGACGCCAAAATCTTAAGTACGGATCCCCAAAACAGCACAACTGCCTTATACCAATCAACAGTTTATTATGGCAACCACAGAGACCAGATTACTGACACAAGATTAACATAAGACACTAACAAAAGATTTATAACAGACACATACACGCTACCGTGGCAGTTCAAGGCAGTGCACTCTACATATATGAAGTGAGTTAGCTGAAGGAGGATGACTCCACGGCTCACCGCAGCTTTGACATTGTCCTTGGAAAACAGCCGGGAAATGTCCAACACGGATTGGCTGGACGTGTCTACGCCGGATCTGTCGCAGATTCGTCTTCAACTCGCTGACAATCGTCCCACTGGACCGAGTCGCCGGGATTCTCGGACGTCGATGATGGTGGTTAAAGGTCCGTCGTCTCATGTGACACTCTGGTCAGGCCCTCATACCTTGCAGCAATGTCGGGCTAAAGTTTGGTGCAGTCAGCAGCGGTGATGGTAGTTGAAGTTCCATCGTCTTCCTTCTCCTCACGTGACACTGTGACCAGTCCCTCATACCTCTCAGCAATGTCGGGCAGAAGACTGATGCATTTTCCAGCGGTGATGGTGGTTGAAGT
>JAUYWV010145533.1:0-10353 GCA_032274565.1 Nematoplana nigrocapitula | reverse complement strand
AGGCTTGGGTGCCCTCTAGTGCCCCTCTCTTGTGGCAGGCTTGGGTACCCTCTAGGCTCTAGTACCCCCTGTTGCAGCAGGGCCTTGGCTGCCCTTTAGTGCCCCCTCTTGTAGCAGGCTTGGGTGCTCTCTAGTGCCCTCTCATGTAACAGGCTTGGGTGTCCTCTAGTGCCCCCTCTTATGGCAGGCTTGGGTGCCCTCTAGGCTCTAGTGCCCCCTCTTTATGGCAGACCTGCGTGGCCTCTAGTGCCCTCTCTTGTGGCAGGCTTGGGTGCCCTCTAGTGCCCCTCTTGTGGCAGACTTGGGTGCCCTTTCTTGTGGAGGCCTTGGGTGCCCTCTAGTGCCCCCACTTGGCTGCATCTCATAAAGATCAGATTTGTTTTTAATATTTAGAACTGACACGCCACCATTTGCATGTGTCGTTGTAAAAGCTGCCAGTTGTGTGGCAAAATATATGGCGGAGATAGGCGTTTTTAAATTGCACGCGGCTTTAAAAAATCCACACTCCGCATTTCTAATGCATTTTGCCACACAAAGCCAGCTCCCGTTGTGATCGCTAGTCAGCCTATTAAACCAGCTGATGTCGCTTCTAGCTTAAAATAGCTATGCCGCGTAATCCGATTTCTATGCTGCATCTCCCCTAACTATTTTTGTTAGCTGAATGTATGACTGGTGGTGACCGGATGGCACAGCTCGTGCCACAAGATGGGCAGGTTATCTGGACAAGGTCGAAACCATCATCTTGTCTTATGCAGAACTGCTCGCTTTACTGAAGACGTGTAGTACGTCTGAAACAATGGACGGTGAACTCCGCGCAATTTCCATAGGTTTGGGGTCTGCAATATCGGAAAAGCGGTTTATATTGACTGCTCACATAATCCGAAAAATGCTCCGACCGTTGCATCCAGCAAGTTGCAATCCGAAGAAATAAATTTAGCGGACGGGATTTCACACTGGTGCTCCACTGCTTGGAAGAACTTGAACAAATGAGAAGAGAAGAAGAGCTTGATTCCACATGCACTAGGAATGTAACAACATAGAAGTGAAGGAGCCATTGCGAGGAAAAAGAGAGTGCTTGCTATAGCTTTTAAGGGCGCTGCATTAGAATGCTAAAATTGTGAAAACTTTACATTTCCTCTTTATAATATGAATTATCTATGAAAGTGTAGTTTAGATAACTTCAAAATTTTGCAATGGTTTCAATGGAGTAAAAATAGATTTGATCTGATGAACTTTTCATTGTCAAAATTAACTTCGAATAATGCCTCGAATAAACAAAATACGCAGGGAGATTGTGCGTAGTTTAAATTTTACTCTTATAATTATTTGAGGTAGTAGAGTATAGGTCTAAATATCCTACTATCTCTCTCTCTATATATATATATATAAAAAAATAGCATGCACACAATTTGATATGGATGGCAGAGCAAATGAATAAATATTAATCATTATCTTATATATATTTGTCAACACAACAGAGTAGCATGATTGTTTTCCACCCGTATAGCGCACGGGTATTATCAGACAAGAAGCTTTCATTTCCTCCCGGGCAACGCCGGGTATGTCAGCTCGTCTTATATATATTTGTCGAGTTGTCTGTGTGTATGTATGTGTGTTCCGGGTGGACGGCCGGACCGTTGGTGCCAGCGACCCGAAATTTTGTATGGGTGACCCACTCAGCCCTGTGCGTAACATAAGGGGGGGGGGGGGCGATGTCGATCTCCGCGATTGGAGTCGAAGTCAAGGAGGCTAAAAACGGTGTGAAATGGCCGTTTCTGGCAGAAGGAAGCCTCCCACAGAAAACTTCATAAAACAAAAGTTGCAGGGCACCCCCTAAAATGGGGGACCGGACTAGGGCAGCAACGCGGGTATCCTCTGTTAGTAAATTATAAATTAATCGAGATACATTCAGATTCTTCTATTACGACGTGCTCCATCGAAATGTTCAACATCAAACTAAAAGAAAATTGCGGAAAGTTCATCACATATTTGAATTTACCACACAAAGATATACATTATCAATTACACTAGACACTCTTTTGTCACGTATGGCGAATCCTTTGCGTAACGACTGTTTAAACCAGATTGTCAATCTAGGTAGAGAGAGAGAAAACAGACTACTTAAATCTATGTGCGTCACCATCTAAATTTGACTCGCCCAGCTCTGTTTCATCACCTTTACTTCGAGACTGCGACTTATATTCTTATCTTGCCAGTGTCTAACTGTGTGTGCCACTTTTTGTTCCGTCTTCTGTTTCGGGTATTTATAGTCTGTACTGGATATGCTTTAGTACTGGGCAGCAGCAGTACCAGTATCTGAAGCTGGTGTAAGAGCCAAATTATTGTCAACAGTGGCTTCAGAGCAGCGGGAGGCTGACCAGCGATCCTGCTTTTGGCTCCTACACTGCGGCGGAGAAGGTAACGGAAAACCATTTCAATATCTCTTCCGAGACAATTATTAGGATTTGACGTTAGAATAAAGGACAACTTATAATGTCTGAAGGTAGGACCCCCAGGCTGGAAGATATCGAAAATGCTACTGAGGTAGAGGAAGGAGGGATTTCCAGAAGTCTCCGAACAACGAATGACGTCATTCGATCAAAGCCCACTTTGGGAAGGTATGTGCCTGATGCGGAGAATTATGGGAGTCAATTATCCCTACGACACTCATTCACCTGCGCCAGATGGAATAGTAGAGAGCTCACAACTGGAAAATTAGAAATAGATATCTCTGAGATGCAAAGATGCGGTGTAAAAGTACTCAGTGGCAAGGAAGATTCACTGCTGATCAAGGAAGTACATTGTTTCACTCGGGCAACGATAATGGTAGAAAAAGCAGCGGAGTAGGGCTTATAGTCGACAAGAAGTCTGCAAAGTCTATTCTAGGATACAATCCTATTAGCGATAGAGTCACCTCGTTACGAATGAATGCCCAGCCTGCAAACATCTCCTTTAATCAAGCCTACGCACCAACTTCCCACTCATCTGAAGACGACATCGACGACATCTATAATTCCCTCCAGGAAGCGATAGACGAGACACCAAACAAATATATACTTATCCTAATGGGATTCTGAAACACTAAAGTAGGACGAGAAAATGACCACAAGGGAAGGTTTGGTCTTGGTGAAACAAATAAGAGGAGGGAGGAACGTCACTTGAATTTCTGTATGTTAAATGACCTTACAGTTGGGTAAAATCATGTTTGATCACCACCCGAGATGCCAATACATATGGAAAAGCGCAGTAGATTGTGCAAGAAACAAGATTGACTACATTATGGTGAAGAAGCGTTTGAAGTCATCAGTAATTAATGTGAAGACAATAGCGGGTGCAGATTGTGGCAGTGATCACCAGTTGCAGACCTGCACTATGATAATCCGCCTGAAAGCTAAGAAGAATAATCCAGCAACACCAACACAATACGATGTAGCGAACTTCACAACCCAGTTTCAGAGATAAAAAATCGGTTCATGTTGTTGATGGAATTAGCTGAGGAAGAATCAAGGATGTTATCCTTCACAATGCTCTGTGTACACAAACGTGTGGTTTGCTCCGGATAGGTCACAAACTCGACTGTTATTGTGCAGCTACAGCAATTGCAGTGGCTTTTCTTTACATGATGAAGTGAAGACGACCTCGCCGATGCTGGACAAAGCCAGTCTTCCCACGGCAGTTGGTGCTCAGTGAATTCGAACAATTTCTGCCTCACCTGGAGTCAAGTGACCCCGAGATGTACTTCAAATATCTACGAATGGGGTCAAATCTTCGACTAATTTAGATAATATGATCCACCAAGACTTGATAAAATTTAGCCAAAGATAGTCGATTTTACCAAAAGAGCGCTTAACAATACCCCTTCTGTTTCCTTACTCAACGGTTTACACAGGCGTGTGGCATCTGGGTACTATAATTTAGGTTCCACAGGCCTGTGTTTACAGAGCATTGAGCACCGGCTTAACCCCGATCACTGGGCAAATCCTCCCCGTGTTCAACATGGCATTTGCATGAACAGGGCTACAGTCAACATAATCTTTATGGTTATATGTAACTGTTGAAGAAGTCCAATGAACATCGTGTTCCTCTCCACCTCATCTTCTACGATCTCTGCAGAAAGCCTTTGACAGCATCTGCCGTAAGTGGTGACACTGTGGAAGATTCTCGCAAAGTTTGAACTCCCATCTCGCTTCATCTCCATCGTCCGAGCTCTCCATGAGAGCATGATCGGATACAAGTCCTCCACCATGGCAATGCCAAATCTGTCTTCCCAATCCAGACAGGAGTGAAGCAAGATTGTAGCTCCACTTGGCCGCATTGCATCAATCACTCCCAGAAGCAGCTGCATCAGATGTCAACATATCAATCAGGCTTGAAGGGAATGTCAAGTGACCAGAGTCTTCCGCTCCTAGCCAAACCGTGCCGCTGGACAAACTCCAATACGCTGACGATGCCACTGCACCAGGTCATGACATTAATCGGTTCCAAGAAATGACTAACAGTTTTGTCGTCACCTACGAGGATTTCAGCCTTAAGGTCAACAAGAGGAAGACCCGAACCTCCATGACCAGCCATTAGACACCTGGACAACCGACGTCACCTGATGACTCTTGAGCAATTCCACCAACGAAAGAACTCCTTGAGATCCTGAACATCTCATGGAAAGAGCGACAGACTAATATGGATATCCTCGAACAAGCTAATCTCTGGTCTGGCCACATCCCTAAGTAGGTCTTCTGTGGGCAACTTCACATCGGCTCCAAGTATCACGGTTGTCCTGTAAAGTGCTACAACGACTGGCTCAAATATAACCTCCAGTTCTGCCAACTTGACCCGAAACGCTTGGAGAAGCCGACCTCCATCTGACCTCACAGGATAGCCACGTCCAGAAAAGCAAATGAGACGTTCGAAACAACAAGAAGAGACGATGAAAGACTGAAAGGGTGTCGGAGAAAAGAGCGGCTAGCAACAATCTGCAGCGAGCCACCATCCAATGCCATCTCTGTTCGCGGAGGCTGCGTTCCCAACTCGGTCTGCAAAGCCATCTGCAAGCTCTTGGTAAGAAGAAGCTTTGATTCGGGAACAAAGATCCCAAATCTACATAAGAATCATATCATGCATGAATCAACGCCAGCCATGACATTAGTTTCTGTCCTACATATAATTGTCATAATATATGAGGTATTCAAAAATACAATAACGAAGTCGTATGTAGTAATTCCATTCAGCAAAGTCTTTTCATCGGTTTTCGAATTGTGATGCTCTAGTAGAGACCGTATGAAATGATTTCCATTGCTTTTCTGTTATTTTATTGCATATAAAATTTCTATATATTTATCTAAATTTATGCGTATTTTATTGCTTCAGAATAGGGTTTTAATGAATACAGTGAAATCGCAACCTCTTCATCGGATAGATCGCCTAATAACGAACATATATTTAATATGTATGATTATACAGAAGTTACGTTGCAAATTGGTGAAAAGATTTGGCCTGAAAAGAGCTTCGGAGTAATCTTGTTATCTGGCTTGTCTAAAATACTGTAGGTAGTGAGGATTCCTGGTAGCTATTTATAGAGATTTGTTAGAGAGCAAAGCCTTGTTCAATTTGATTGAAGCTGATTTTCCAACAGAAACAGTACTGGCTAAAATACCGCAATCGCATCGGACTACCTGTCAGATATCGTTCTCCTCGACTTGAGCGCAGGATCATAATATTCCCCTTTTCCTATTGAAAAACCAATTTGGATTGAGAGATAATGCCCTATCTTGGTTTACGTGATAACTTGGAAACCGAACTCAGTCGGTTCACATACGCAATTCCCACAGTGCTTACGTTCCTCTTGCAATTGGAGTTCCACAGGGATCTGTACTCGGTCCCATTTTATACACGTTATATACAACTCCAATGGCGGATATTATTACTAGCTATGGTTTAACCCATCTAATCTATGCTGCCCATACCAGCATCTGCATATCGTTTCGTCTCTCTGATTGTAGCAATACAGTTTCTGTGTTGTCTGACTGTCTCAACCACATCGATGATTGGTTTTACTCGAACTATATAAAAGCCAACCCTGAAAAACCATGTTCTCGCGTGTGGATCTCGGCATACTATCTCTCAGAGTGAGCTAAGTGAAATCAACATCTTTGGTAGTGTCATCTCAAAAATTATGGCTGTTACGTTTGATAATGTTCTGACTTTTGACAATCACATCTGCAAGATGCGTCGTAAGTACTTTTCTTCATTTGCGTAATCTTTATCGTAGTCGACCATCCGTCAAATGAAAACTGTCCCAGGATGATTAATAATTCCTTTATACTTACCAATCTTGATTACTGTCAGTCTCTTGGCTGGTTGTACTAAGGTTCGTCTGATGACATTACAACGTATTCAATATTGATGTACCAGGTTTATTAAACGCCTTCCTCGGAATTATCGTAATATAAGAGACGTCATCAGAGATCTTAACTGGCTACCTGTCCACGAACGTATAAACTTCAATTTATGTTGCATGACTCACAAATGTATTTATGGTACCGCGCCTGAGTATTTGTCGAACCTTATCTCATCTCTGCTTCTTCTCACATCTCTACTACGGTGAGATCGGTAATCTGGATTGGTCCTTCAGTGCCCTAGACTGCATGCAGCATGCTAATTCTGGTGCCTTCTCATTCGCCGCCCCTCGTGTCTGAAATTCTTTGCCATATGTACTTCAACGTACACGTTCTTATTTTCAAAGTAATTCTTCTGTAATTCTCTAGTAGTCTTCTTCATTTTCGTATATAATTTTGTAATGTCTCCACTTTATCTGATTTTCTGTTTTTATTTCTGGTATTCTTGTTTACATTTCCGCGTTTTTGTTTGTTGTCTCCGTTAATTTTCTTTGTCATTTGTTCCACTTTGATTGTAGTTTTCTACAGATTTTGTGGTTAAATATATATATATTAATGTTATTTATTATTATTAATAAGAAAGAGCGTTTGCTAACACTGTTTGAATAAGCATTTGCTCAGAAAACGAGCTATTGCTAGATACAGTAGTCACCATGTCATATCATTTCTGAAATGCCCAAAGGAGATCGGTTGCATAAGAGGGCTAACATAGACGATGCGCAGAGTTTTGGCTTTGAGCACTCCTTCTACAGTATATCTTTCAAATGATTAGTCATGATGGGTTATATTGCAAGTTGTAGTAGATGTAATTAGGAGAAGCTGTACGCTAGCTTTCAAATAGGTGGCAGAAACGAGATGAGATGAGAAGTATTGATCCAGCTGAATATGGAATTGGGCTGCCATTTCCCTTTATGTAAACATAGCGCGGTCATTTAATTATACGTATAGTGAGGTAATGATAGTTTAGTTATCTTCATTGAATAAATTGACACAAACACACACCTACACGCATAGATTAGTTGTCTGATTCCTTATGATAGATTGACTAGCGGAGTGGGATCCATTGGGCAATGATATATCAGGTAGCAAACAAATTTTCAAGTAAATATTTTTTTCTGATGAGTCAGTAGAAGAAAAGCAGAGAAGAGAATTTTTACAGAGAAATACTTTATTTGGATCAAATCGGGGTCAACCCAAGGGGGGCTAATGGGCTAAACACCTGCCTAGTCATAAAAACCCCGCAGTAGAAGTGTCCACTTAAAATGTAAACAATTTTCCTTATAAATTCCGAGTTATACTACTCACAAATTTATTAGTAGTAAATTTAGAACCATAGGAATTTTGAAATATCGCACGTTTTTGCCTGGCTTAAATAATTTAATTTTTTTATTTTATTTTAAAATAATTAATTAAACTTAAAAAATGTATTTATTAATGCAGTTAAAAACATCCGCAGGAACCTACTGATTCCAAATCTGCCCTTAGTTTTTCTCTGGGGTCAACCGTGCATAATTGATGCTCAGACACATACACACAGACAACGCCACTTTATGTATATAGATGATGATTGACAAAAACTTTGAATAAGGCTGAATACTCTTTAAAGAAAGTGAAAGAGAAAAGTTCAACTGATTTAAAGTATCATTTAATATCTATAACACTGTCTGCATAATCTTTTCGTTTTTCTCGTTCTGTGGGGGTCGCACAACAAGGGGAGAGGTACTACTGCAATTAGTCAGACCGGGTTCCTCTTCTCCTGCCTTCATCTGGTGAGTCCCAATCAGAACGAAACTATAGTCGTGTACTACACTGCAAGGGGTCGGAACTTTGAGATCCACAGCCCGTCTCCTGGCTTCAAGAGGCAGAGAGAGAGAAGAAAGAGAGAGAAGAGAGAAGAGGAGAGAGAATGAGAGAAAGCGAGAAAAGAGAGAGAGGGGGAGAGAGGTGATAAGCATTGAAAGAGGAGAGAGAGATTTAGATTGAGAAAACAGAAAGAGAGAAATAATAGAGAGAGGGGGAAGAGAAAGAGGAGATTGGGAGAAAAATGAGAGAGATAAAAAGAAGAAATACGATTGAGAAAGAGAAAGAAAGAAGAGAGATATTGACAGAAAATGTAGAGTGTGAAAGAGGAGAGATAGATATAGAGAAAAAGCGGAGGGAGAGAAAAGAGGGAGAAATAATAAGAGGACAGAGGAAAAAGATAGATAAAAAGAGATTGATGAGAGAGAAAGGAAAACCGTAGGAGGTCCCGCCACGAGAGGCTGCAAGTGAACCTCCTTGTTGTCTAGGTCGATATTATCCTGTGTGATGGAATTATCTCAACTACAACTTTAACCGGGCCCACCAATTTGTCCCGAATTCTGCGTCTGTCCAATCACAGACTTACATAATGCTGAAACAAAAATAGCCTACTGTAATTACCGTAGATGCTAGTGAGTGTTCCGACTAGCAGTGAAGTGAACGAAGATTTGGAGGATGCTTCACTCGACTGGGATGCGTGTCTGGAAGTGGTTCGCGGTTTTCACGATGACTTCACCGATCGTTGATTCTGAATAAGTTTAAGGTGAGGCGGCCGGTGCTGGTTATGGACTCGGTAATTGTGTGTTGGACATTCTATCACTAAAAACAATAATAATTGCACGGTTAGATCATTTGTAGTGACTACCCCGTGTTGGGAAATTTCATGGATTCTGAAATCTGAAGGTGGCATTCCTTCTTATAATAGCCATCAGCACTTAATAATGTGCCCTCGTTAATCCGAAACCATTGCACTCCGCACATACAGTATTTCCCTAGGAACGGATTTACACAATACATTTTTTCTTCATTAACGAGGATTTAAACTTCCGTGTATTTAGAGAAAAAAAAACTATGGAGACAACACACTGGTCATAATTGAATGAAATAAATAAAATAAAAGGTCGCTGCATTTCTATTGAGAGCAGACTCTAGTCCAGCCCTCGCCAGAAGAGTTTTTCTGCTCGATGCTAGCGCTACTGAGGCGTCGCCAATGCCTTCGGCTCGCAGATCCGCGCTGGTGATTACATTAGGGCAATGTACCCCCAGATCAAATCGAGCGAGGGCATGCTGGGACTATGCGCCTATGGATACATCATATTGATTACTATACTTCAAAACATTAATTTAGAGTTTAGAAAAAAAAATATGAGTGTTATGTTATAACACCCCACTGGTAAACAACGTAAGATTTTTCTTGGTATGTTGAGGGTTAAATGCGCTTGGAGAACTTGCTGCCAGTATTCTTGTTTTAAACTGAATAGATGCGTGTACAGGGTGATGTCTCAAAATTGTCACTACGAGGTTTTTTTATCGAAACCTATGAATTTATAAACACATGACATGATGTATATTTCCATAAAACCATCATTGAACAAGATTGTATTTCTGCTTTGAACACTCACTCATCTAGCCTAACGTTTAGACATGGGTGTACGTGTACTGGATTGATGGAATTATAAAAATGGATTATATTTTGTAGTGTTTTTAAGCAAGCTGAAACTTTCTCCATTGGCTCCTGCAGTGGGAAGACTGGGATATCTTACCTACAATTGAAGATGCTGTTTGGAACGCCAATAGTAATGGGAAATCGCAGTTAGACAAATACGTATGTGTTGATAAATGTACTCATATAGATTTCATTTCTTCTCTTTCCACTACATTTTATTACTACTGATGAAATAATTGAGGGTGCAGAGTGCTTTATTAATGTGCTTCCTTACCGCCACACTGACACAATTTTAGTACAAGCCAGGTCTTAGACTCCAGAGTCTATCGCGTTAACTACTGTGCCACGACGGTAATTATTTCTGTAGTTCTTTAGACGTATTAACGCCTATCCATACCGGGCTATTTAACGCAGCCAGGTACCGAGGGGGGGGGGATGAGTCGGGCCCCCTATTGAAAACTACTTTAGGAGTGTGATATAGTGATAAAAATTGGC
>JAUYWV010145522.1:0-10354 GCA_032274565.1 Nematoplana nigrocapitula | reverse complement strand
GCATATGCTGCAGGAGATGGAGGCACAGGCATATGCTGCAGGAGATGGAGGCACCATGGTTCATTGAGCAGAGTGAACTGATTTAGCCTATATTCTTTTCTTAGGCATATGCTGCAGGAGATGGAGGCACCGTGGTTCTTTGAGCAGAGTGAACTGATTTAGCCTATATTCTTCTCTTAGGCATATGCTGCAGGAGATGGAGGCACCGTGATTCATTGAGCAGAGTGAACTGATTTAGCCTATATTCTTCTCTTAGGCATATGCTGCAGGAGCTGGAGGCAACGTGGTTCATTGAGCAGAGTGAACTGATTTAGCCTATATTCTTCTCTTAGGCATATGCTGCAGGAGATGGAGGCACCGTGGTTCATTGAGCAGAGTGAACTGATTTAGCCTATATTCTTCTCTTAGGCATATGCTGCAGGAGCTGGAGGCACCGTGGTTCTTTGAGCAGAGTGAACTGATTTAGCCTATATTCTTCTCTTAGGCATATGCTGCAGGAGCTGGAGGCACCTGCGCCATCCTTTCCGTAGTTGTATGCTGAGCTGCTCTTGTACAAACTCCTCCAACGATTGTTGCCTGCACATTGGTGATCATCTCTAGGTATTGATTTGCTGTTCAGTCAGGGCACCTGGTCCATCTGTTGGCGGAATTCCCGAGTGCTTCTTTATGTGGGCTTTTATTTTGGACCATATCGTTTCCAGACAGTTCAGCATGGGACCATATGGACCTATGCATAAAAATTTGAGAAATACTAGTTCCAGTTGTGTGTGGCATGGAGCATTGTCTGTCACAACCAGAAGATCATCCAATCGGTTTCTGGATACTGTCCACTCTGGAAGCATTTCCTCGACCCACTCATTGGCTGATGGAGTTGTGAAACTACCTCTTCTCTGAGTCATTTTTACAACACCTGCATAGATAAAAAAATATAAAATCAATCTTTTTTTAGTAATGGAATATTAAACATTTTCAAATATGTATGTCACAAAGTTTTGCTAGTTTCAAAGAGGTCCTCGCGGCATGTAGGGAGCCTGGACCGGGTTTTCTTTGTTGATCAACATAATCTTCATGGGCACCTAACTTAGGGGTGCAGGGGGGGGGCCCTTTGGCTTTTTGAAAGCTGGGGTCGATATCTCAATTTTTCATTCAGGAAACAAATTAATACAAATTTTTATGAAATGCATTATTATTTTTTACAGAAATCATATATTACATGGCTATCATGATTACAATGATTTATAATTGCTTTCATTGCTAAAGTTATACCTATTAAATGGATATGGAATGGATAGATACATTTATATAATATTACTTGGTATTAACATTGTCAGTTGGATAATGTCAGGAAAAGATGATATGTACACAGTACACAGTAATGTAACTAGCTAAAGTAATTACTGTTTAAACAAATTCAGCCGTTCTTTGTTTCGATGAATAAATTCACCAAAGACAGCTGACCTGTCAATTTTGTCCATGAGATTCCTGTGTATGTACAGGCAAGCAGTGTAGTTCAGCCTCGTCTGACCCATTGTTATGTACGAAGATATGTTTTAATCTTTCATAAAGAGAAGGTGCGCTCAGCCTCTCACGTTGCAGGGGCGTCGGAAGGTTTTAAAATGTGTGTGTGTGTGTGTGGGGGGGGGGGGGGGCTAAGCATTATCATGAAATTGCCGCCCCCTATATAGTAAAACTACACCCTCACCTTTCGATAGTGCACTAATGCCCAATTACCCAATCCATAAGAAAGAAGTTATTTTCACACAGTATGTATTACATAGACATATTAATTATGAATAGTTAACCTTACCCAAACATGTATTTTATATTGTACTGTATGTACATCAGAGGCACATACTGTTTATACACCTAACCTATAAAAATAAGATATTTGCACACAGCAATACATGTAATAGTAATTACTAATATAGTACACACATATACTATTTTTAGTACATGTTAGTCTAATGCATGCAATCAAATGCAATATGAAAATTTAAACACATGGGGCTCGATATCTCCCAGTTTTAGGTGGTACGTAATCCAAACGGCCTTAACAGTATAAAATTGACTAGTAGATCAAACAAAACGTTTATATGTGGCCTCTAGTAACAAAAAAATTAAAAACGTCAAAGGCAAATTGGCGATGCTGATTACCTTGAATAAAATCGTTCGTTTTTGCATTTAGATCAAGGTTATCAAGTCGTTCTTTATTTACATGCAGCAACATGCAGGGACGGGGGAACATAAATCAATCTGAGGGGGCACAGATTTTGAGGGTACTTGACATCAATTTTAGGAAAAGTTAAAAATCGCATATATATATATATATATATTGTATTATCTATCTTGTAAAGTCGCAATGGGCATTTGCTCAAGGGCCCCACCCAAGGACGACATGTATATGTCAATTGGAGTGCACGGATTTTGAAGGCCACTATGAGTCCCTTTCATGATCACCTGTTAAGAAAAACTTGAGACGCTCAATTCGACTTATTTTAATAAAATGGTAATAAAATATACAAAGAGTAAAAATGCAGGGTTTATGTCAATCATAGTGTAAACAAAAAACACTAGAAACTATAAATAGATAAGAAGCAAAACAATCTCTAATACACTGAACTTTTAGGACACACAGTCGATGAAAATGTATTTTACGAGAAAAATGACATTAAAAACACACGTAACCCAGAGTTGCTTCTCTATGATTCTGATCGTTTAGAATTAGATCTTACCAAAATCATTCATTCTACGTTGACTTTTCTACACAAACGTTCGCATAATATCGAACACATCTAAGCAGTCTTTTCTCTCTTGATGGATGTTTAATATCATCAAATTGTACATTGTCTGGGTCATTTTGTTACGCAAATATGACTTCATTCGTCGCTGAGTGGAAAAAGATCTTTCCCCTGATGCGGCACTCATGGGAGCAAGCAGATAGATGTGTACCAAACGTACAACATTTGGATAAGCCATGCATACTTCTGGGAACTGAGAAAAAAGTTCGACAAGAGTGCTTATGGAAGATACTACTTTGACCTCTGGAAGGAAGTTTTTGATGGTCCCATTGAAGCAGTTTAATTCGCCCGCGAGTTGCACAAATTCGATGTTGTCTTTGTACAGATCCTTGGTCTTAGGCATTCGTGCACAATCCTTCCCGTTGTTTGAGCAGATCAATACGTTCTCCATTTCACATAATGCCTCATAGATATCTTCATTAAAACGTCTGTCTAAACTCTAACTCGTTCAAACCAGCATCCAGTGCTTCACAATACTCCTGGCGATGGAGAGATTCGAGAGTATCAAATTGATGTTGCTCAGAAGTTTCATGCTGATATCGACGAGAAACTAACTTCTGTCGGGGTAATCTTGGCTCTTCGATGAAGGAATACTTTTCCGCTTCACTTAGTACCTTTGTGTAGTGTGGCTTAAAGTCACGTCGCTGTCTCTCCGAATTTGCTTTCAGTGACTTAATGGATGTAATAGCTGTCTACGCAGTAATGGAGGGACTCTACAATGCCATGCTACTTGTTCGCTCACACATTTTTAGCTGTATGAAGGCCAAAGAATGTAGAGAACTTTGTCATTTTTTATACCAGACCTACAGCTGTTTGGGAACTGTCGTTTTTTCAGAAAGAGTCATGAAAGTTTCGTGAAGTGCTTGATAATTGTAAAGAACCGCTACAATTGATTTTGTCCTTGCAGTCCAACAAGTTCGGCCAAGCAAATGCAACGACCACCTCGAATTGAGCCATTCGTTTAGGTGATGCGCGAATGAAAACAGATACTTTTCGGACAAAGTTGAGAGTATCTCTGAGCGCCTTCGACAAGTTTGAACTTCCTTGAAGTGCCAGATTTAACTTGTGATTTCCACAGTGTATGTATAGCGCTGAAGGAGGCTTGGTCTGTATCTGCGTAGCGACACCTTTTATCGACCCTGACATGTTCGCAGCACCATCGTACGATTGCCACCTGTAATTTTCAATCTGTAACCCTAATAGAAGCAAAATGTCAAGCAAAATCTATAAGAAAGGGGGCACACCTATGTAGGTAGAGGGACACATCTACACTGTAGATAGAGAAGAACATCTAGAGAGAGGAGCACTTGTAGGTGGGTATTTGACCCAAGGACCCTTTGTTCCGCCGCCACTACACATAGTTGTCTATAGTGAAAATTTATTTTTTCTTGAGAGGGGCACAATTTAAATAAAAATTTATATTTATCAAATGATAAATATTGTACACAAAATTATTTACATTGTTCATAAAAACTAATTACACATAACTACCTCTACTGTCACTTCTTTTATATATGTGCTGCCCCATTTTAAGTAATCCTCTCTCCATTCTTTGCGCCATACAGGTTGGCATTTGTTGGGTCAGGAATTGGTTGAGATCTTCCAACGAATCAAAATCATGTCGGATAGATTCCAACCTTAAGAAAAAAACAGTCGCATAAGTTTACGTCAGGTAAGTAGAGGGGGCTGCCTCGAGAGTCTGAAGCGTCTGTCTTCGATATCCTTCCTTTGTGAGACCATCGGTATGGGGTCCCGCTTTGTCGTGCTACAAACACATATTTTCCGGCAAAATGAGATTTGGGATATTTTTCATAAAAAGTCTTCCATATGAGTAAGAAATTCGACGTATATCTTTGCATTAATGTTTTCACTCCATGGTATAACTTTAGAATAATGGGCACCTCTTTTGGAACCTGCAATAATAGACAAATATTTCTTATCCATATTTGAAATTATATTAAAATTGGTTAAACTTTAGATAATAATTGAGTTGTGCCTTCTGTAATAATTATACTTTAATAAATGTTTAGAGAGCGTTGGTCTAGTGGTAAGAGCGTTGGATTCACAATCCAGTGAACTCTGGTTCGAACCCGGGCTATGTACTCTGGAATAGAAAGCTATAAACGCTGCAGATAATGATAAACATTTATTAAAGTATGGTTAAATTCCCTTTAGCTGATTTCCATTTTTCGATAGATGGCATTACAAATTTATACGAGTATTAATCGATTGAATTTAGACTATAGCTGGTTTAAAGATAAAGGAATTCCGTGTAATTGATTGATTGCCCTTTCGACCAATCAGAAGCTACGATCATCAGTTTTAAAAATTGCGGCGGAAACTTTGGTTATTTCTGTAAAATTTATTTGCTAAAAATCAGTAAAACAGGACGAGTCTTAATTACCACAACAGTTGTTGTTTCTTACATCTATGGTAAAAGTAGAAAAAATGATAGTCCAAACGTGTAGTAATAATTTAGTATTAATTTATAGGCTAGATGGCTATACGGCGCTATTAGAGAACAAGCACGGCCTATGTTTTTCCACATTTAATATTAGGCCTACTGCAGCTATCCGACATATTGTACAAAGATATTTCATCTATTAATATTTTTAATAATATTAAATTTTAATATTAGATTTTTATGTCTATGAATTATTATTTGTTATTCAACAAATTAAATTTATTAATTTTAAAAATTATAAAAATAAAATAAATTTGTTGAATAACAAAAAATATAATTCATAAACATATAAATCTAAGAGGCTTTGAAAAATCTTTCAATCACCGCAGGTGTTCACATGTTGTCTCATTCAGAGACGTGATAACTTTGCACAATAAGTTGAATAGCTGTAGTTATAGTAAATGTGGAATAACACAGGGTGTGCTTATTCTGTTCTAGCGCCGTATAGCCTACTGAATAGTAAATTATTATTACTACAGGTTTGGTTAATCATTTTTTTACTTTTCCCATAGCCGTAAAAACAATAATTGTTGTTGTAATTAAAACTCGTCCTGTTTTACCGATTATTAGGAAATAGATTTTACAGAAATATGCCTTTTTCTGCCTAACAAGCAAACTCCCCCCAAATCAAAATTACGTATTTTGGCGCGCGTGTCTACTGTAGTTAATACAGTATATTCAAAGATCTTTAGATCATTCCCACTGCAGTTTCAGCACAGCTCACTTTTCTCGTAGCATGTGGTACTACATTTGTATGCCGTATAAATATTTTGTCCGTTTCTTTTTTCACTTTCGTCTTTGAACTTTCCACATTCAAACGAAGTCAACTGCCTCTATTTCTTCCATATTTTGCAAAACAACACATCCCGTCACCACATTGACAAAGCAGAACTTATCTTTCTAAAAATAGTTATGTCTGGCCCCTAGGGAGAGAATAAAAAATCTACCAAGATAGTATGAATAGTTTCTGCTGCAGCTCACGCTGATGCAAAGGAGACTCAATGCTACATTCTTTCGGCGCACATCAGTTAGTACAGTATATTGGGCAATGACGGTTGTTTGTTAAACACATTAAAAAGAGTTGGTCGTTGGACCAGCGAAGTGGTATAGTGGATGGACACATCCAAGTTGCCAAAAAAAGCAATTTGGAGATATATGAAGCCTTAATTTATTTGTTGCATTTGTGTTTATTTTGTATCACGGGGTTCTAATAATTTCCGCAGAGAGTGAGTTAGTTTAGAATGTTACTCTCCCGGTGTGAGTTTAAAATACATTCCACATTTAACAATGCCAACTTCGTAATGTCTCCATTACATCCCGCTAAGACAGAAAATATATTATTGAAATATACAGTATTTGGATATCTATTTAAAAAAATAAGAAATCGATTTCGATCGATAAGATATCTAATTTATAAAACAAAAAACTGATTAAACAACAAAAACCTATTTCGAAATTTCAATTTATTAATCGTATTAATTAATTACTAGTAGGATTACCCGTATAGTGTGTGGCTTAGGGTGTTTCAAAATACATAACAAAAATAATTTTTCGATTTTCTCTTGCTGGCTAATGCTGATCTGATTACAAATGGGAAAGATGTTCTGAAAATCAAAATTGATGAAAATTGAATAATATTTAGAGGTTACTCAAGTTAAACACTTTTTATATTCATCTAGAAAAAAACAATTATTTCCCAGCATTCTCTTATTTTTTTCTATTTTTATCCAACATCAACATAAAAAAATACAATTTGTCCTTTGCATTAAATTGATATTTTATTTTTCAAGATTTTCCTTGTCTTGGTAGGGATCAATTTTTGATGTGTCCGAACCACCTTGAGGAGGAATTGCTTCTGCTCTGGATCACGAGTGATGCTTGAATTATGTCTCTTTATCAGAGCGATATCCCGCTCGGCAGAGTCATTGACCACAATCAAAGCTTTCACCCTCTTTCGCGCTGTGATCCAATCCTCTGGATCTTTCTGAAGAAAGGTTTGAGATTTCGATTCTGGAAGGTTCGTGCGAAAGACGACTTCTTTGGTTCTCTGGGTATTGAAAATCTCGATGGTTTGCTGTGGATTGAAATTCTTTGGATCAAGACGTTTGAGTCCCTTCCTTGTGGCTGGGGATTGAAGTTGTTGGACCATCTTAAGCTTCGTGTCTTTCGGAATGCGCACGTCGAAGAAACCAAGCCCCACGAGATCCTCTGAGAGGTACCACAGATGCCTTTTCAAAGCGGTGGATGCAGTGTGGCTGACATCTTTATCAGGGTAGGCCTCAAGCAGGCGAAGGAATTCCAGGTCATTAACTGGAGCTCGATTCGAGAGCATTGCTTCATTCCATTTCTTCACATACGCGAGGGAGATGAACAAACACAGCCGCAGAAGTCTTCCTTTTTTCCCTAGTGGTCAGGCCAAATTTATGACGGAACATGAATATCTTAGGGGCATATATGGCTTTGGTCATCCATCTATAGCCTGGTGATAGGCCCCAGTTCGACGCAACCCCCCTTGGATTTGGCCGCCAAGTAAACGGTAGGAAAGGACGAGGAGTTCATGGTAGTCTTCTCGGGGATGTGTGCCACTGGAAAGCGACTGTTGCAGGTATTCCTTCATGGTGGAAGATGCTTGATTTACACAGTTGTCAGTTGTTGGGGGATTATCTTTGTCATTGATGGGCAAGAATGACCCTTGGTCGATGGAAGCCCAACGCTCTTGAAATCTTTTAAATAAGATAATGTTATTGGAGGAAGAGGACGTACCCAGACATCGTCCAAAGACATCCTTGAGTACGACCTCCAAGACGTGGTGACGGCAAGCCAACCACAACATGGGACGCCCCATTACTGCTCAATGCGAACTCAAGCACCTTGGCCGGATCATCCCAGTATTAACGGCTGTGGTGTCGAATCCCAGCCCAACAATTTGCTCCGAAATAGCAAATGCCTGAACTTCATATAGTACGGCTTTGACCTCCTCTCATCCAGTGCCGTCCATTGCAGCGGGTACACCAAGAAGCTTCGCGTCAAATACACAAAGTTAAACAATGTGGAAGTACCGTAATGAAGCAAAGTGATAAGTGAAACAGAAGTGCCCAACTTGAGTGACCCCTAAAAATCGTCCTACAGCTGTCAATTTTTGTACAATCATTCCTTTATGGAAGTGGAATACATGTAAGAGTTGTAGCCCCAACCTGAAATCCAACTTTCAATTTTTTGAGACACAGTGTCCACTCTAGTTAAACTTAAAGATCAGGTCACCTGACCTTGTATTAAAGGTACAGTGACTAGACCTGTACTACAAGATGTGAAATTTTTCCACCTGAAATACAATTGGATAAAAGTAATATTTTAACTCCATTTTTGCTTTAGATACCGCATTTGGTTATCTTTTTTGAGCTCCCTCAAGAGTGCAGGAGTCTCTCTAGTATAATTATACATGAAATAATCTCTCTGTGTTAGTAATGGCATCTTTTAATGACAAAAATGAAGCAAATTTATCACCAACTTTTTTTTAATCCCTCGAAGACTTTTTTTAAAGTCAAAAACTGAATTCATTATGCATGCGTTGGGAGGTCCAGAAATTTAACCCCGTGGTACAGAACTTTAACCCCATGGTACAGGATTACAGTGACCGGAAATGTAACCACTGCATAATTTCATGTCTGACATGAATTGGACAAAAGTATGTAAATCATTATCCAGAAAGGCTGATAATAATGTAAAGTTAAAATCAATAAATGCACATAAGATTTTTGGGTACTCCTATAGTTTAATGGCATAAAATCAAAAAAGTTTAAATACATCAAAAATATTTACCACTAGCATTTTTAATACCAAATTATTTAAAATGCCACGAGGAAACCACAAGCATCTATAAATATTGTCCCACAGGTTGAAATTCTGAATCAACAGGCCATACTGAATGAAACATGGCGATTAGCGGAACTAGGAAGAGTATTAATTGGTGATTTAGAATACTACAGTGGTTTGCAAGGTGCCGACTTATTCACAATAATCTAAATTGTGTTCAATGCAATGCAGCTTATTCACAGATATGCTAAAGGAATGGATCAAAATTGATAGTATTGTGAAACAATGTAAAGGGAGGAAGAGTATTTGCACTAATTCATTTTTTAGTGGTAGCCATTTTTCTTTAGAAAAAATTGTACTTTGTATATACTGCTGATCGAGAGATAATGCCACTTAAAGACATCAAGCATGAGTGTTCTCTTGCCCAGAATGATGTTATCCCAATTAACTGGACTAATTTCTACCATGAAGTATGTGAACAATGGCTCATTGACAACACTGGAAGTAAAAGGGTTTGATAATAATGGTGAACCAAAGATTGTGGAAATAGACATCTAAATTCTTCCATCAAAAATATCTCCAAGGGATGTGGCGACCTGGACATTGGATCTTTGGTGGAGTTGAAAGGGATGCAAAGAAATGCTTTTTTGTGGAAGTTCCAGATAGAACAGCAGCAAAGCTAGAAGCACGAATTAATCAATTTATTTTACCCGGGGATGAACATTGTGTCTAATGGCTGGCGAGGATACCACAATCTTGTGAATGTCAACAATGGGGTCCACACACATCCCATTGTAAATCACACCGAAAATTTTGTTGATCCCAACAATCTGGAAACTCATACAAATTTGGATTTTGGATGCACTGCAAATGAAAGTTGAAGCATCTGCTGGGTACCTCTGAAACTTTGTTTGCTTCGTATTTACACAAGTTTGCCTGGTGGTGGTCTCATGGTGACAATTATTTTTCACATTTTATTATTACTATTCAGTCACAATACAATGTCTAAATGTACATCCAATTGTTTTTAGTATGTGTAAGTATAAATTTATAATGGATTTAAACTTATTTGATTTTACGCCATTAAACTATAGGAATGCCGATATTTGTAACATTTCTTAAAAAATACTTTTGTTTTGTGCTTCAATATTGTCTAACTAAAAAGTTAAACCAAAGATTTAAACTAAAGTTTGCAAGAGGGAGTATAGCATAATTGGGACCCAAATAGGACAAATCTCAAATATTTTTGAAAAATATTGAACAGCATTGATTTTATAGG
>JAUYWV010145511.1:0-10355 GCA_032274565.1 Nematoplana nigrocapitula | reverse complement strand
GTCCGGCCGCCAAGCTCATTTCGGGGGGGTGACAGACACTCAGATTTTCTGTTTTTTATATATAGATAGGATCAAATCGATACCATATCAGAAAAACCTATGAAATTGTATTAATTACTAAGAAGATAGAAACGAGCGCGTTTTCTCCCTTTCTAATGAAAATCTACGTATGAGGCTGTTAATTTTCCCCCGAACACTACTGCGCTAGTAAAAATTGAGAATTAAAAAATTGCTTTGTAGAACCCACTGCGTCATCATTTCTTTTCAAAGCGATAACCATCAGACAGCGTTCGCACTGTTAGTTCTCAATAAAGAAATAATGCCATGATGCGGTTGCGTGGAATTGAATTAGTGTGTTCTGCACAAACACATCGAAACCATCGGACATAGCAGGGCTTCCAGGTCGGAGTAATTACTGAAAGCTAACAATAGTAGGAGGAATTTGATGATGTGACATCAGCGCCTCTTCAACATCAAACTTCGCGCGTTAGGTGTCTTGTTTATGTAAGCTTACTATGCACAAGAGCCCCTTCTAAGTCATCCCCTGCCATTTTCAAATCACCCCTGCCTCCTTCCAAGTCATCCCTGCCTCCGTCCAAGTCATGCCTGCCTCCGTCCAAGTCATCCCTGCCTCCTTCCAAGTCATCCCTGCCCCTCCGAAGTCATCCTTTGCCACTTCGGAGTCATCTCTGCCTCTTCAAGTTATCACTGCCCCTTCCAAGCCATCTCTGCCCCTTCCAAATCATCCCTGCCCCTCCCAAGTCATCCCCTGCCACTTCCAAGTCATTACTGCCCCTTCCAAGCCATCTCTGCTTCCTTCCAAATCATCCCTGCCCCTCCCAAGTCATCCCCTGCCACTTCCAAGTCATCACTGCCCCTTCCAAGCCATCTCTGCCCCTTCCAAATCATCTCTGCCTCCCTACCATATCTGAAAAACCTATGAAATTGTATCAACTACTAAAAAAATAGAAACGAGTGCGTTTTCTACCTTGCTAATAAAAATCTACGTGTCAGGCTGTTAATTTTCCCCCGAACACTACTGCGCTAGTAAAAATGGAGAATTAAAAAATTGCTTTGTAGAACCTACTGCGTCATCATTTCATTTGTTCCGCCTCCAACACAAATAGTAACACCCAAACTAACAACAATCCTTCCTAGCAGCAGAATGTTGTGTCACGAGATCCAGCCAGTGTGTTGATTGGTTACGTCTGCCGACAAAGCGGCGAAGCGATCGATATCGCCGACCAATCAGCAGCGAGTACGGCGGTTGGCTGGCAGAGTCAGATGACTGGATCGATATGGCGGTAAATAGGCTCTACCGCATAGCCAGTGTCAGTCAGTCGAAATTCGTCAGTTGAATGCGTGGTTGATTGGAATGAGTTGTGAATTGAGATCCTTGTCCACCTACGACCTTCATTGTTCTTTGCGGATCGCTGTTTAGACGACCAGATTGAGATTTGAAGTCTTCGTGTACATTCCGTTGTACATAAATTCTCCTCGCTGTGGATAGCTTCTTAAACCCTATTTATTCGCGAAGAGTGTGAAGAATGGCCTCGAATTATCTGTCCATGTCGAAATACAAGAACAACGTCGGTGCTTCCCTGAGCCAGCGTGTGGATTTCACCATTCAGTCAATTGGAAATTATCGGGGCTTGACCAGTGAGTGTGTAAAGCCTGCTCCCGTCTGCAGAACAGTAGTAGTGGTTGGGGCCGATCCGGAAAGTACTACGATTACCTGTGCAAAGTGTGGGAGATGCTCGTTGAAACTGGGCGATGACCCGCCACTGCCTTCCTCCTCCTCCGGTGTGACTTCGTCGTCCAATTCACGGTGTAATTCACTGAGTGAAGAAGTGTGCAAAGACTACGAAGAGGTTGATCGGGATACACCCTCACCGTCCAGCATCAGTAGCCACATGAGTGTGTGCGGAAGTGATTATTTCTCTCAGGAAAATGCCTCCTCCATTCACGAACTGGATGGGGTCGACGTAAGTTCCCTCCTCTACTGCTAGTGGTGATTATTTTTTGGGGAAGGCGACCCCCTGCAGACTGATTTTCATTCTCTAGTGGTTGAAGGAGCGTGGTTTTTTCTAGGCATTAGCCTAGTGCAGCCAAAATTCAGATTATGCGTGAAATCATGCTGGTAATCGAGTAGAGTGAGAACCAAATCTTCGTTAATCCGTTCATACAAAAGGACGAACGATTACTAAACTACAATAACGCTATTGGCACCATCTGCTAAATTTAGCTCTTACTTCCTCTGTCCTGTCGCTATTTAGAAAGTAGCTTTAGTCAGTTGCGGAATGTGGACAACAAAGTTAATCTTGGTGTTGGGGAATACCGGAACGTCAACTTCCGCTATTTGTAGCTACGTTGATTCGTCAGTTTGGTTGTATGTTGGAGACTGTACTGTATTTCTGTTGTGAAGAGTTGATCGCCCTGTATACATAGAGTACTGCGTTTATTGTGGAATTCGTGGAATGCTTTGTTAAGCGTGAAGAATTGATATTCAGGTCCATTTAGAATTCGTTACTCTTTGGATGCCTGAAATGAAATTCGCTAAATGAGTAAATTGATCCTTGCATTCGGGGAAAAGCATTGAATGCTATATCTTACACTTGTAGTTGACGAAAGCACGTTTCTTACAACAATTAGTTCTAGAACATGTTTGCCGTCTGAAAACAGCAAAGAAGACAAATAAATAACTAATTTTGTTTAAACTATTAAAAGTGTCGAGTGACACTGATGGAGTAACTTCTAGGGATTACTTTTAGTTCGAACTAGCGACTGGCGAAGTTAGTTTTCAGACAAACGATGTTCAATACTGCCTTTAGTGAGAATGTTGAGCTAATCTGCAAAATACTCCGTATATCATAGATATAGAAACACAAGTGTTGTTTGATATTACTGTAGTTCCCAAATGAGTGCTCGTGTACTCATAAATGCACCTAGATACTTACTGATTTGTGTAACCGATACGAGTCGTTCTACATTGAGGTAAAGTGTATTGCCCCAGGCAGCCGCCTTATCGTGGCGGTGGTGTTCTGCTGCGACAGGCGATGTCATGTGCTGCATTCCCTTGTACCTAATATGGTTCTCTGTTCTCTCCCACTCCTCTCTCATAACTCTCCTTTATGTTATCTCGTTTTTCTACTTTTCTTTTCCCCCGCTTTTATCTTTATCTCCCCCCCTCTCATCTCTTTCCTCTTCTATCCTTTTTTATCTCCTCTCTCGCTCTCTCATCTCTTTCCTCCTATTCGTTCTTTTATCTCATTTTCTCTTTTCCCTCTCTTCTCTTTAATATCTTCTTTCTCTCGGTCTTCCCCGGAGAGGTCGGGGTGCCAACGCGTCCCCTCGACGAGGAATTACAGCGACAAGTGTATTCGTGAACAATTTCATTTTCTGTAGGATGTGGCAGACATTGTTGATGGTTTTTAACAATGTTACAGCAACTCTCTGAGGAATTTTAGCATTATTATAAAAATGTGTTGTTTAGTACTTCAGCAGTTAAACAAAGTGTAGAAACCCACACTCTCTCGTCAGCCTATTGGTAATCAATATCTCTCTCTTGTCTGGCAGGAGTTGGTGCGCAAGTGCGAGCAGTGCCTGGTGGTGATCCAACAGACGAAGGAGAAGCAGACGGCGGAGGCGAACAAGCACGCCTCGAGTCTGTTGGAGGAGCTGTCTCTGGAGCGCGAGGAAGAGGAACGCAAACTGGCCAACCTGGCCAAGAAGCGCGAACGGAAGCGCCAGAAGAAAAAGTCGAAGCAGGTCAAGGAGAAGGATAGCAAGCAGCCGGAGGAGGAGGAGGAAGAGGAGCCGGCGGCCAACGGGAGGAATGCAAAGTGAGTGCCACCCTAGATGAAGCTCGTTCACTTTAGGTTTATGAGGGGACCAATCTTGTCAAGTTCTCCACTGCTCTGCATGTCTCGTATTAATAATAATAATAATCACTTTACTCCATTCAATCGCTAATGTATTTCTAAACGATTGTTCTCTTTTTAAACCATAATTGTGTATGTGTTTAAAATTTCATTATAAGCATTCCAATGCAATTTTAAGTTCATTCTCTCCCCACACACTTTTATTTTTCTTCATTCTCTCCCCTCTCTTTTCTTTCTCCCCCCTTTTTATCCGCTCATCCTTTCTATGTTTTCTCCTCTCCCTCTTTTCTCCTTCTATCAACTCTTTTTTCTATCCTTTACTCTTTTCTCCTTCTATCCTTTCCTCTTTTCTCCTTCTATCAACTCTTTTTCTATCCTTTCCTCTTTTCTCCTTCTATCAACTCTTTTTTCTATCCTTTCCTCTTTTCTCCTTCTATCAACTCTTTTTTCTATCCTTTCCTCTTTTCTCCTATCAACTCTTTCTTCTATCCTTTCCTCTTTTCTCCTATCAACTCTTTTTTCTATCCTTTCCTCTTTTCTCCTTCTATCAACACTTTCTTCTATCCTTTCCTCTTTTCTCCTTCTATCCTTTCCTCTTTTCTCCTTCTATCAACTCTTTCTTCTATCCTTTCCTCTTTTCTCCTTCTATCAACTCTTTCTTCTATCCTTTCCTCTTTTCTCCTATCAACTCTTTTTTCTATCCTTTCCTCTCTTCTTCTCCGTTCCCTTACATCTCCTCTGTTATAACTTCTATTTTAAGCACAAGCGTTCATTTCAACACATCACATTATTGTACAATATCACCTTCAAACCACATTCCAATTTATGCCAACTCGCAGCTTAATCATGAAGATATTCAACACAAGATATCAATCAATGATATCGACCAACTGAAGATATTTCAACACTAGGACAGGACACCAGCCCTACGTGTGAAGAATGTGGAGAAGAGGACGAAGACACTGAACACCTTTTGCTACGATTGGACAAATGGAGAGCGCAGAGAATCCGTAATCTAGACGACCCGAAAAACTGACCAGCGAGCACTTCCTTCGGGATATCGGTCGGCGCATGTGATGGAAAACGAAGCGGGGAGAAGCAACAACGACATCTCGCTTTATACCTTCCCTTTCTCTTTCTCCGTTCACATTTTTTATTTTTCACACACCCTTTCCTCTTTTTTATCTTGCTCTCCGTCTCGCCTCGCGTTTCAATTTTTTTCTTCATTTTCTCCTTTCTTTATTTCTATATCCTATTTTTCCCCTCTTTCATTTCTCTCCCTCTCTCTTCCGTTTCGCAATTTTTACCATTTTATCTCCTCTCCTCTCATTTTCTTTTGGTCTTTCCCTCTCTTTCTCTCTCTCTCTCTCTCTCTTTCCTCCTGGATGTCGGGGCGCTGACTCGTCCCTTCCACCGGGAATTATAAAACATCAGCTAGTTAAATTCAGTAGGCTAGTCTCCTGGTCTAGTTTCAAATCTAATGGACTTGTCTGTTGATTGTTCCAGCAGTGTCCGGGCCGTGTCCGAACCTCCACTGCCCTCGCCGACGCCACCGCCTCCTGCTCCTTCCTGTCCGGTTGTGGATCAGCCCTCCTCCGCCTCCGTGACGCCGACAACGAGTACGAGTGGACTCGGTCACAAGCTGGCCAACGGCACCAGCGCTGCCACTACCCCCTCGGGCAGCAAGAAGAACAAGGGGAAGTCGAAGGGGAAAGGAGCCAAAGAGGTTCAACCGCCACAGCCAGCGGCACCATCGGCGTCCAGTGCGAGTAGTAGGACAGTGACCGGCTTTAGCGCACCTGCGGAGGGATCGTCTCAGCGGGAGAAGGCTTCTCGGGTTGGCGGCAGTGGACCGGGGAAGAAACAGAACAGCAGCGGTGGCAGTGGCAAGCGCTCGAAAGACTCCAAGAGCGATAAAGGCGCCCCAGTTTCGGTTTCGATTCCGCCTGCTGTGGAGGATGACCAGGGTGAGGGTGTGTCGGGGGCAGCGGAAGATTGGCTGGTTGGTGGCGACGCATTGACCGCAGATCCCTTCGACTACAACGCCTGGTACCCCATTCACAGCCCGCCACGGCGACGGGGCTCGGAGGATCAGTGGAAGACTGTGCCTAAGCGGAAGGTGTCTATCCCGGTGGCCAAGCGCGATATGGGCAAGGTGATCGGACAGAACGGGGCCACGGTAAAGGCCCTCCGCAGCCACACCGGCGCTCACATCGATATCGAGGACCTGAAAGACGGCGGAGGAGGCGGTGGGGAGAACAGCGAACGGTTCATCTACCTCCGCGGCCAGCCCGACTGCGTGACCAAGGCGAGGGAGTTGATCGAGGATTTGTTGGCTGGTAAGGCAAGTGCCAAGGAGCTGCTGATCTCCACGGCAACGGCGCCCACTGCTTCCTCACCGCGCAGAGGGACTTCTTCGGCTGGGACAACAGGAGCCACAGCGACAACAGTGGGGATGAAGACCAGCGCGGGGGGAACAGCTTCAGCGGCTGCTGTGGCAGCGAAGACGAGCAGGCCTGGGGGGAACCGTGCCCTGCCCATTCGCAAGGGAACCTCTGCTGTAAGCAACAGCTGTAACGCGGGCACAACAACAGCCGCAACGGTAGCCAGCGGAGGTGGAGGAAGCCGCTCTCTCTCCCGCAACAACAACTCGAGCAGTATGTGGGCGAACGTGGCAGCTGCTGGAGTGGTGACCCCGCCGTCCAGTGCTACCCCCTGGCCGACAGTGAGCCCACCGCGGCCCAAGCCTTTGGAGAATAACTACTTCCCAACCCTCTCGGACAGTGTCGTCCCGCACTCCACCGGACCGCCAATCTCGCTGGAGCACTTGGCCTATGGCAACTCACTTCTTCGAATGCCCCGAGAGCCGGTGGAGATCAAGTCCTATACTTCCACTTCCGCCTCCGATGGGATGCCGCAACTTCCAGGACTTTCGACGCACCTCTATAAGACCAGCCGCCAGCCAGGAACCTCTATCTACGATTCCCTCCCCTCCGATATGTCCACTGAGTTCAGTCGCCCGCCCGATACTGTGTTCGACCCCTTTCGCTCCTTCCCCAAAGCCCCCGGGTCGGAGCGCAATCAGCCGTGGCTTCTTGCTGCCACTCCAGAGCCGATGCCACCGCAGTTCCACCACCAGCAGAGACCTCTTCAGACAGGCACCGTCACTTCCAACAGCTTCTCGTCCACCGCCTCGCATTTCAGGGAGGACTTCCAACATTTCAGTTACGAACTGCCACAATCGCCACCGACAAATTATCCCGATCTGAGCCTGCCCCGTATCGCGATGCAGTTGAATAGCGAGGCTCAGGAGTTCACCCCATCGGTGCGCCTCGGGGAGGCTGGTCAGCGGAACACAGACTCGCCCTACTACTCTGGCACAGCGGACCTCCCCCGCATCTCGGCCTCGCTGGATCCCACGGCGCCGCCTTTCCAGCCCTCCTGTGAGCCCACAAGTGCCGCGTTCCATGGTGGCTTTGCATCTACACCTCCGGTCGCACCACCGCCTGCTTTCCTCCAGCTTCAGGACATGCCATCCTCGTCGTCGGCGCTTCTGGGAGGAGGCGGGCCCCCCTATTCGTCCTTCACCACAGAGACTTCTGGCCTAGGTAAGAGAGATTTCCTTCTAGAGACAGTTAGGGGCGGGGGAGAGAACTGGACTGAGGGAAAGTGAAAGAGAATTGGAGAGAGGGTTAGAGTATGCGAGAGATTGGACTGTGTAGAGAGGGTTAGAGAGTATGTGAATGAAGAGGTAGAAGGAGTATGGATTTGGGTTTTAAAAGCGAAGGAATCAAAGATCGACAATGCTAGTAATCATTATTTTCCTAATTTGTGTAGCTTATTTTTTTATTTGTTTGTTGAGCGATTTGAGTGTTGTTCCCTCTGCAGAGTCTCACCATCACGCGGAGAGCCTGTCGTCGACATTCCACCAGCATCATCGCAATGCCTCCCCGTCGCTACTAGGAGGTCTGGCTCATGCACCCATCGGAGCCGAAAGGAGTCTGCGCAGTCGAGGAGGTTTGGGTAGCGGGTATGGTGGAGCAGACCTCCTCTCCACCACCTCTTCCACCTGGTCTCCCTCGACCTGGTCCACCTCGCACAGTAGCACCCCAACCGCTGCTTCCGATGGAGACCAGCAACAGCAGACGCCGTTCGGTTGGCCCCTCATGGGCGGCGGTCCCTTCAGCAGCAACGCCAATTGGACGAGCATGGGTGGCGCGGGGGCCAATTGGAGCTAGGAGCGCTTCTAAACCCAGCTTTTATGCCTTCTCAGGCGGCCTGCATCCTTTGTAATATATAGAGAGACGGAGATGGCTGTTCTGTGTGTGTGTTCTCAGAAAATAAATTGAATTTAATTCATCTTTGTATGTTAATTCGACTCGTTCTTCATCCCTCCCCGGGAGTTAAAAAACAGGGCCTTTCTGTGTAACTACACTAACAAGATTTCAATTTCAAATGCCGGTGAATATAATATTTACCCGCTGTGTAGTAAGAAAACATAAAAATAAAATTTCAAAGCGGATAGTGATGACAACAACAAACATGATTGGGGACCCATGCAGTCGCCTTCTTCTGGTGGGGTGTAGTGCTGCGTCCCCTAGGATCTACGGTTTCTTTCGTTTTCCTTGTTTCACTTATCTGTATCATGTCCTTTCACGCTTCTGTTCCTGTTTATCTATTTTTCTCACTCCTTAATATCACTTTTCTCTCCACTCTCGCTCTTTTACCTTCCTGTTTTCTCCACTCTCGCTCTTATCTCTTCCTGTTTTCTCTCCACTCTTTCCTCTCCTGTTTTATCCACTCGCTCTTTTCTCTTCCTGTTTTCTCTCCACTCTCGCTCTTTTCTCTTCCTGTTTTCTATCCACTCTCGCTCTTTTTTCTTCCTGTTTTCTCCACTCTCGCTCTTATCTCTTCCTGTTTTCTATCCACTCTTTCCTCTCCTGTTTTATCCACTCTCGCTCTTTCCTGTTTTCTCTCCACTCTCCGGTCTTCTTTCTACTCGCTCTTTTATCTTTCCTCTATTGTTTGCTATCAATTCTTGCTCTTTCCTCGTCTGCTTTCTCTCCACTCTCGCTCTTTTTTCTTCCTGTTTTCTCTCCATTCTCGCTCTTTTTTCTTCCTGTTTTCTCCACTCTCGCTCTTTCCTGTTTTCTCTCCACTCTTTCCTCTCCTCATTCCTGTGTTCTCTCCACTCTCCGGTCTTCTTTCTACTCGCTCTTTCCTCTATTGTTTTCTCTCCATTCTTGCTCTTTCCTCGTCTGCTTTCTCTCCACTCGCTCTTTACTCATTCCTGTGTTCTCTCCACACTCTTTCAACAAGTACGACGTGAACTGCAGATTGACAGCTTCTGGGATTGAATTAGACGTCGCTTGTTGTCTCGGCAAAGCAGAAAATGGAAAGTACGCAACAGCTGATTGTTTTATCTTCGTTCCCCACAACAAATTTCATCTGCATTTCCGTTGTGTGTGTGCTTGTTTAGAAAGCGTTGTCAGCAGAGCGAAGAAAGTGAAGCCTGAAGTTGTTCACACGCTTGTCGGGTCATTTCATTTGGTGGGTTAGGTGTTCTGTGTAAACTCAGTTGAAGCACCGCTCGTGTGCATTGTGAAGGCACACAAAAGGGGGTGGGGGTACTGCGCTGCTGCATTTATTCAGGAAAGGTAAAAGTGGTGTGTGCGTGTGTCGCTTTGTACGGATGTTAATCATCTCTTAAGTGGCTTGGACTAGAGCGTGTCTCATTGTGCTTGGGGGGGTGGGTGGCTTGACCGGGCCAGCAGCATTGCTCACAACGCAGTCGTTTTCTCTACACTCTCCCCTAATCCACGCAGCTGATAAATACTCATTTGTGAGATGAATGAGTGGGTGCATTTTTGTTTACTTCAGTTGCGTCGTTGGACTGAAGAGAGGACAGGGAAAAATCGATACTGGAGCCAGAAGGAGCCGATTGTTAAAATGTATGTACATTAGAAAGAACTGTCCCCACTCGTCGCTCCAATTTTCTGCTCGATTCTGATTGGTGCATTGTTTATGACTCGTTCGGTTAGCCTCTGTATTGTGTGAGAATTTTTGTCACATGATCTTAAAAATAAAGCTGAGAACAAAGGGCTATCTTTGGAAGACAATAGACGAAGTTTTAAGATACTGTTAGATACAATATCAAATGCTAGAATCTTAGTTCCCCATGATCAGGCAGAAACAAAACAATGTTGAAATTCTTGTTTTCTTTTCATGACTCAATGTAAATCTCTTTTGTACTCTCCTTAAAATTTATTTTGGATCAGCTGTTTCGTTAACTTAAGTACATATTTTATTCCACCGTCTCATTATGAGCAGTATGTCGAACAGTTGTCACAGTAAATCAGGAAAGGGGGCGCATCCTATCTATAATTAGATAAATGTATGTCTGACCAGTATTTATCTCCCAACTCTCTTGACGGATTTGCATGCTTGATGACTCAAAACACAGTGGCGTAGCCA
>JAUYWV010145500.1:0-10355 GCA_032274565.1 Nematoplana nigrocapitula | reverse complement strand
AAAATATCTTTTATGTCTTTTATAGCTTTGATTGTCTTTTCATTTCAACCAATCACAACGATTTGAACAATCTCAAATAGAATATTTTCTGCATAATAACATACCTACATATATCGATATTTTGATCTCTAAAAAGTTTCGTTGTGTGATTGAATTCAAGTCAAATAAAATATAAGTTGTATTGGTCATATTTATTGCTATCCTAGACAGACTGTATTATGATTATGCGTCTATTATTTACTGATATTGCCGAAGCATTATAAAATGCAAATATAGTAACTTGTTTTCTAATATTAAGGAAATGGTTAATACGGATAAAACTTTTGTCAACGGGCCCAATTATTGGTAAGGCCATGGCCCTACCGGTTCCGCCGCCCCTGCGCATACATTTAAAGCTATTCATTTTTTATTACATTGTTTCAGTGCCATGCAGTGATTCTGTCGGTCGCCTACATACAAAACTTAGCAAGCTTCTTTCCATTGATGACCCATCTAACCCACTAGGCAATAAAGTGCTGTGGGAGGCATGCCTCTGCCCGATTTAGCTTCCCTAAACAAATTTTCTATTGTTTTTACGCTCATATCTGCAGCCTTTGGCAAATAGAGTGAGTGCTATGTGAGTCACGAGGCCGTAGTGGAGGCATGCCTGCGGCTGACAAAACGCACCTAATAGAGGTAGCTGCATTACACAGGCAACCAATGAAAATTTAACTCACCTACTGCCGAGACAGGCAACGAAGTATGGATTTCTATTACATTCTCTCCGTACTTTTAAATAAAATCGAACTAAGTATATATACTAAAATGATATAAAAACCCGACGAGTACTATCCAATCGTCGGAGGGGTGGTCTACGTTACGTATACAATTCGGAATTGATCTGCCGGTGCAGGCTGGCGCTTCCCGAGGTTGAAATTATCCAATGATGGAGAGTCAGTGGTGTCGGAACGTTTTTGAATCTGGGGGTGCTCATACAAAAAAGGGCACAATTATTTTTTAAAAGGCACACTAAGCCAAAATTTACTAAATGTATTCGGAACGTTAGAATATCGACTCTTCGTATATAAAAATTTATGTTTCGCAAATAATTTTTCGTATAGGAATGTTGGTATTTAAATTATTCGTATTTCAAATTTCGTCTTTTAATATTTCGTATTTTTTCCGTAATTATTTTTTCTAATGAATTTTACATGATGGATTTTTCAAAAAACAAATTTGAATGACGAAAATTTCTTTCTCAAACTTTCTAAGTAAAAAAGGCGCCAACCTACGCTAAGGTTATTTTGTCTAGTCTACATTTCTACAAGGGGCATTTTTCAAGAAATGTATTTTTATCTAGTCTAACTTCATTTCACCTTCCTATGTATAAACAACATGGGCAGCGCCAGGGGGGGGGCTCGTTGGGTGCGGTCGACCCCCCTCCGACTAAAATGTTGGTCCTTCAGAAACACAATGGGTCCCTTTAAGCAGGGCGTTTTAAACATATACACTGGATATCCATTTGGATGCCGAGGTTCCCTGGAGTGGATGCCGAGGCCCTTTCTAAAATAAATCACTGGGCATCCACAAAAATGGGGCCCCTTAGAGTGAAAAGGCATTACGAGAGGGGCTCTCCTGATTGAAAAAAAATGGTGCTAGGGGCCCCCTTGACTGCGAGGACGCTGCCAGGTGGCCTCCTACCTTGACTGAAAGGTCATTTGCAAGGGGCCTCCATGACTAAGATAAGTGTCATTCAAGGAGCCACCTGCCAATGCCCTCCATTCAGTCAAGCGGCCCTCTATCAATGAGTCAAGGGGACCCATGTTAATGCCCTTTCAGTCAAGGGTCTCCCTGTTAATGTCCTTTCAGTAATGGGATCCCTGGCACCAATCTATCAGTTAAGGAGGCCCCTGGCAGCGATCACTCAGATAAGGAGGCCCCCTAGCAGCGATCTCTCATTTAAGAAGGTCCCATTTTTATTATTACGTGTCAGTATATAAATTGGCCCTTAAGGAAAAACGACCCCCACTAAAATTTGCTGGCGCCGGCCCTTGGAGAATCCCTGCATTTATGTAAAAGGGCAACCCCTTCCGGCGGTAAAAACCGGGGGTGCCCGGGCACCCCCGGGCCCCTTGGTTCCGACACTCATGTGGAGAGTTAGGGTTGGACTATCACCATAGCCAGTATTACTCTCTCCGTTCAGTGCTACATGTTTAGTTTTAGTCAGCTTGATTGTGAGTTTCGCAACATATTATATGATTATGTGCCGGTTTATATAAGTAGATTTATATACTAAATGACATTTCTATCACAAGTAAGGTAGAAAGTAATAGTAATAGTCAGTTTGAAATATTGTAAAATAAGAATTTCCTTCTGAGAAATGTCACTCAAGTTAATTTTTAAAATTATAAAATCAAAATCATTGCATAGTGTATATAAAAACATGACAGTTTACATTCTCATAATTTTAATGGAAACATTGATATTTTTACCTTGCCTCCCTTCCTCCCAAAAGGACAAGCCGCCACTGCTTTTTAGAGGATTGCGCCTAAATGGAGCAAAACGACTTTGAACATTTGCGCCCTCCCCCCCCCATTTAAGCGAATTCAACTGTATATTGTTTGCAATTATTCGGTATAAAATTATGTCATATTTTAAGATACTACTAATAGTAAGATCCAAGGAATATAATGAAAAAGGTGGCGTCAAATAACTGCATTTTCGGGTACGGATTGTTAATATCAGTCATATCTCTCTCCACGAGGCCTCCTTCTCACCTGCCTGGCATAAGCTCTCTTATGCCTTTAATCCAGCTCCGGTCTCCCCCTCACTTCCGTATAGATCATTCTTTTGGCAACCCTATCCACCCAACATTCATTGCCTGCGTGGTCCGGAGTCCACTTGATTCACCTTTCTTCCCTCAACTCCTCCGCCGCCCTTCCAGATGCATGTCGTTACTTACTTCACCATAGCCTGGCTGTTTTTCATCATGTACACTTTATCGATAACCTCCTCCTCGATCACCACCATCTCTCAATCGCTGCCTTCTTGATCATCTCCCACGCAAGACCACCTCATATCTCCTCCCTAACTTGCCTTCTGCCTTCAATTTCCTCTCCTCTCTTTCTAATTCCTTAATTAACTTAGTAAGTTCTTCGCTCAATGTCACCTCACCCTCGGGTCAGTTCTCCTATGACAGTCCCACACCTGCTTTCTCGAGCCTTTATTGACCGCCAAGCTTTTCCCAACGTTTTGTTACATAATCCTCTTCTACAAGGTCCTCAGCTCTGCTTCTTATAACATTCTCCCATATAGCAGACTATTGTTCCAAGTTGTAATTCTCGGTCGAGGGTACTCCTCAGCGGAGGAAAGAGAGAGAGAGTAGAAATGAAAGATAAGAGAGAGAAAAACAATAAATAAACCGTAGAGGTTCAGGGGAATAAAACAGTTTGCCTGCCGGAGCAGGACACCCTCGCCATGTGAAGGCGACTGAATGGGGATCATAGCATGGGGACTTTCTTCTGGCTTCTACAAGAATGCTGGGCTACAACTCCGCGTATAATCGTCACCTTGTATACACAAATGCAGACGAATCTTAATAAATTTGGCATATAGATTATCAAAAGCAGACAAATACCTACATTTCTCCAGAAAACGTACATACTGGTATACCACCCAAGTTGCGCGCAACGTTCGAGAACAATGAGATATGATATATTTTATGACCTGACATTAGCTGCATCCGCTCGACTGTCGCATTTGCTAATGTTTCGTTCGTCGTTGTTGTAGATCGGCGGCTAGCACCAATATAGAACTTGTTTCCAAAGAGAAATAATAACGGCATATTCAGTATGTATCTATACACAGATCTTTCGTATTCATCCTTATATCAACTATAGCTGATTTCTAATGTATTTGAAGATTTGCGCCGCTTCGTTCATTTGTTTCTCTGTATGTGTGTTTGTGTGTGTCCATCCACAACTCATGTTTGCACCTCCCTTCCGCCATAATACCTTCTCTCCATCCAAAACACCAACTTCGTGACGTCGTCATTTCTTCTCTCTCTCTCTCTCCCTCTGTGTGTGAGCTCTGTTGTATTCAATGATCGGGTGGTGGTGTAACAATCTCACGGTGTGGAGCCCGCTTTGAAAACTTTCGTTACTTAGACAGTTCGCAATTCTTCATTGTTTCAAAGCTGGAAACATTGCCAGACAAGAGTTAATTGAAACTCGACAATGCGGCCTATAGTTGAGCGTATATAGCAGGCAGCTATATAGTTCTATGGTCTATGATATGATGCCGCTCTTATACCTATAGAGAGAGAATTTGAGTGTGTTTAGGATCACACACAGAGGACGGTGTCGCTGGCTCTCCCGCCCGCCATCTTTGCAATTACAAACACAGGACACGCCATGCAATTCCGTGGAGGCAATGCGAAAAACCGCGGAGTTAGGTGTAGAGGGCAGAATTTGGTGGTATATAATTACCTATTTGGAAGACAGAGAGAGAGAGGGAAGGAGTACCATATGTAACAAAAGAACCTAAAAAGCCTCTATTTCTTGGAGAAGTGTGTCTCAAAAAGCGAATTAGTTTTCGGGGGAGAGGTAAAAGTCGAGTCACTACAGACTGATTTCCATTTTAATATGATCTGCCTAGTTATCAAACTGACAGCTCCTAAAACTTGGCTATTTTTGTGGTGAGCAGCAATCCTGCAACATATAAATATATCATAAAATATGTTTTTTGATGCTTAGCGAATAACCTCAGGAAGTTAAAGAAAAATTGTGTTCAGGCAGAAAAGAGAACTTATAATTTGAGGTTCTCAGGAAAGATCACAGCTCAGAAAAAAGAAATGCTAAATACATAAAGGGCAATCTAAAAACTTACTGCTAAGAAAACAACTTTAAAGAGAAAATTCTGACAAACTTTACAAATAACTACATACGTATAACTGCATTGACCTATATAGTTCTGTCATCAAGATGTTCCTCCTACAAACTATATATACTGTATGTACTGACTATCAGACTAGCTTTTCATTATACCTGTAAGCATCCCTTGGGAATTGCATATTTATTTTATTTTTCTCTAAATAAATTAATATTATTATTATTATTAAAAGGTCGACTGTGAAGAACAACTCAAAAACTTGTAAGAATGTCACAGTAGAAAACCGCATTGTGAGGAAAAGGCCATCGTTAAAAGTATACTGTAGTGACTAAAAAATGTTTATTGGAACAAGAGAGCACGGAAAACAATTGAGGAAACGGAAAGGTGGATTTGAATGGGATTTAATTGATTTTTGTATATTCATGCTTCGTTGAAAAAAATAATTAATCAATAAATCAATAATAGAGCATGCAATTTGATTGTTCAGTGATATTTTTTAATTTAGCTTAAAGTGTTCTTTAACTCCAAGTAATGTAATTGAAATCGATTATCAAAAACAGATAGAAAAGTGACGTAGAGTTCTGTAGTCTCAAAAGGGTCTCAAAACGACCCTTACAACGGAACCTGTGGTACCCATGTGTGTGAAAATTAATAAAAACATAACGCATGTTGTTTGGAGCCATTAAAAGGATTTGTATTGGTCAAGGAGGAGATAGCGAATACATGCAAGACAATTAATTTTTTATAGCTTTCCGTTGCATTATAAATTTACATTCCGATGGCTCTTTCAACAAACAGGTTTGCTGCCTGTCGGTTTTGTCATCCTTATGCCCAATCACGATTTTCGAAGGGTGTTGGTCGGATTTTGAGATCTTTGAAAAGGAGGCCCTTGTTAATCGTATAACGAGAAAGCCATTATACGACTATATATATAGGCGTTCTCGCAGGCCGCTGTAGCTGTTGATGCCTTGTGTACATTGACTATTGACGATTATTGAAATGTTGAATAAAATTAAATTTATTTGTAACGCGCTCTTCAAAAAGCTATATTTTAATTCTAAGCCATATACATATTAAAATTATATTCAAAGATTGTTAGTCAAATAATTTAAAGTAAACCGAAAGTTTCCGAGGGTGCCTAGGCCACTTTGCACCTCCTTGCGACGCCCCTGCCACCGTATCGACAGCTCTATGGACAACTGGACATAACTATTCTTCTTTTCCTGAAATCCATCTACCCCTCCTCATGTTCCCCTTAAGTGTGAAAGGCGCCCACTTTTTTAGTTCTTTGATTCTGCTTCTATAACCCTCCCCCCTTCGAGTGAGTGAATGGCTCAGAAGTCAGAAACAGCCAATATCTCCGGCATGCTCCGCGACTCTCTGCTGAGCGATCCAATCAAAGGCTGTGCTGTGTCTTCCACCACCAGACAATCGGCTAAGGAAGCAGAGAGCGAGAGAGAACAAAATAATTAACAAGAGCGACACAGTAGCGCCTTCTTCTCACTCTAACACACCGAAACTCTCGGCTGCCGGGGGATACTCGCTCAGTCACTAACTCACACTTCCATCCGTCATCGACACATTTAGCAGTCCGTCGTCATGGATTCCCCACCGATAGTCGCCAGTCCAGTCAGCCTCCCCGGGGGCGGTGGCAGCGGACCTGGCAGTGGGAGCAACGGGGGGACCAGCAGTGGACCCAAACCCTCCTACTGCACCCCCAACCCGGTGCCCAACATCCCCGAGAACAACCACGTCAAACTGATCGATTATCGGGGGGCCAAGATCGCCGCCTTTACGGTGGAGGGCCGCGAACTCATCTGTCTGCCGCAGGCCTTCGAACTCTTCCTGAAACATCTCGTAGGCGGTCTGCACACCGTCTACACCAAGCTCAAGCGACTGGAAATCACCCCCGTGGTGTGCAACGTGGAGCAGGTCCGCATTCTCCGCAGTCTGGGGGCGATTCAGCCCGGGGTCAATAGGTGCAAATTGATCGCACCCAAGGAGTTCGATGTCCTTTACGAAGACTGCACCAACTCGAGGTGAGAAAACAATGCGCGACTTACTCCAGCTCTCCTCCCCGCCGATCTCTTCAATTATAATTTCTCGTTTATTATAAACAGTCCTATGGTATATAGTAGATTAAATTATTTTGTTGTCTAATGAACAACCTTGTACACGTATGTACGTAGCGTATTTGTAATTGGCGAATGCTCAATGAGGCTCTGCCGATAATTGAAAAGCGCTGTCATAAGGATATTAAAATTCGAATTATTTGAGAGCTGGACAGTCTAAAGCTATGAGTTTGCAAATCGAAATTTGTTCACCATATATATTTTTCAACGAATAATAAAAAATGCCCACATGCTAACTAAATTATTATACAGTATATGGCAATGTTTATCGTATTAGCTTATAAATCTATCTTCTATATTTAGCTATTTTAAACTATAAATACAGAGCTGTGATATTTATCTGTTGCTTACAGTTATAGTCATATCCTCCTACAGGATATCCTATATGTATGCAAGTGAATGGCACAATAAAGCATCACCTTAATAGAGGGGTCACCAACCTTTTTGAACGGAGAGCAGCACTAACTACTCAGGTGAAGGCCGGGGCCGCACCCACAGAAAAGAAACTCAACACCGAAAAATGCGAATAAGGCAAAATAACTTTTATTTGTAACATACACTATCTAATACAATTGTAAAACGATTGGAAGTATAAACAGTCAATGTGATGACTGGTGCTGCTTGCCTTCAGAGAGCTGAGCAATGTCTGGTTTGATGGAGGAAACGGAGAGCATAAGAACGTCCCCGAGATGGGCATCTGTCACCTGGGCACGTGTCTTACTTTTCAGTTGCTCAATGCGACTGAAGATTTGCCCGCAGCAATAGGTCGTTCTTAACATGGACGCTATGTTCAAGGCATGCATCGCGAGGTTGGGATAAGCTCCGAATGGAGGAACGTGAAGCTTCCAAAAATGGGAGAGGCAAGGAATTTGCCCTTCAAATCCTCACAGCACCGTATATGTCGATGAGCTCCAACTGCATATCAAGGGGAGCTGTGTCACGCAGGCAACGTCGAAAGGCGAAGAAAAGAACTTGAACTGTTGACTATACGAACAGAGATCCTTGAAATGGAAAGCAAACTCGACCCAGAGAAAACGGATGGTGCTGGGGGTGAAGTTAGGGGGTTCAAACACTTTACAAGACTTCAGGCGGGGGAAGTGCGTGAAGTTCCCCTTGGCCAATTGAGACTCCCAAAGACGCAACTTCCTGTCGAAGGCAGTAACTTTGGCAAACATTTAAGTGATGATGAGGCCTCTTCCTTGGAGATGAAGGTTCGGCTCATTCAGATGATCAACGAGATCAGTCAAAATAGCCAGTCGAGAAAGCCAATCAGGGTCGCAGAATTCCGGGTATGAGTTGTAGCATATTGCAACCGCAGCTTAGCCAACGTACCTCGCTAATATTCACCCTGAACGACAATTTTGGCCGCCGAGTAATTTTATCTGAAAATAGTACTGGGGGCCGCGGGTTGGTGACCCCTGCCTTATTAGTACAGGAGGATTAGACAGCACTTGCTCAACATATTGTATAACCTTGAAATCTTCTCCTCGCACTGTCAAAGCAGCGAAGTCGCTATACACTTGATTTCAACATGCCATATAATAAAAATGAAATTCTTCAAATTCTCCCATATAATCATTCGCATATACTGTAGGTAACCAGTCCAGCATGCATGTCTGTGCATCACTTGGGCAAATTAAAACCGAACCATTCCATCAGCAGCACACAGCAGGTGAGCAGAGAGATAGATATACGGAGGTTGTGGTGGGGATGGCAAACCGAGATCTTATGATACGATTTCCTGGTTAGACAATGGGGCCAAATGCGTCTATGAATCCGACCGGTTTCCGGATCTTCAATTGGACGAGAAGGCCTGGGAGGCATGCCCAACGGATCTGGAGTGTCGTCGGGAACAAAACCGAATCCACATGCATGCTCTGTGCCCCATACTAAACCACCCCTCATCCTTTACTAGCGGTTGCTTACTGATCAAGAAGAAAAAACTGGGCACTGTTTGTGGAGGGGGATTAACGGGGAGCGATTAAGGAGGAAATTGAATTATTATATTTTTTCTCTCGAAGTCGGCGAGCCAACTGACTGTATTCATTCTTCACTGGCTGGGGATTTCTTCTGCGCCATTGAGAGGCGAGGAAATACCTGTCACAAAGTGTGAATAGGTAGTCACACTCACTCTTTCTTTCCTGCGCGCAACCCAAGTTTTATTGGATTGACGGTATAAAGCTTTTACAGAATAAAATAATATTGCTTTTACTGCGTATGTTCGGTCAACCCTATCTATGCAGAAAATATTCGCACGTTATAATTTTGACAATAAAAATACACTGAATAAAATTCCGCCATTCTTTTGCGTGGCCAACGAGCAGCATCTGTCTCTAACGATTATTGCTGCCATCAGCTCTACTGTATACGCGTACTGGCAGGATGTATCATCCACTTCTTCTTCTTCTTCTTCTACTTCCCGGACGGATCACTGATTCGGAGGGCGCGCTCCCGATCTCCCTCAGCGGGAAGGGAAACGTGCAGTCACTGTCTGACAGGAAGTCGAGGCTTGGAGTTGGCCCGAGGTGGCGAAGACGAAAAGCAACAAGAACAGGGCCACAAACAGGGCAAAAACGAGGTGTTCGACATTCACAATAGGCCCTGGCAATGGGGGTACGTCGGGCATCCCTTTTGCCGATGAGATGCATATAGGCGGTGTGGAGGCGCGAGTGACCCTTGCGGAGCTGCATGGGCCAGGGAGAACTCGCCGAGTTTGGAACGAGGGAGAGTGACTGGCATTTGGGGGCCTTTAGAAGTGCAGGCTCTGTGGGTGACGCAGGTACGGGAGCCGGAGAGACCGGTGAAGCGGGAGATCGCGCAGCGGGCTGAGAAAAAAGTCAACAGGGTCAGTCTGGGGAAGGGAGGAGCCTTTCCTATAGCTTCGTTGTCAAGCCACAGTGACCCGGGACCCACTGGAGGTCAGCGGGATCTTCATCATTCTGTATAGTTGTATAGCTGGGCCTCTCTCCACTTCCTAATAATCCTCCTATCAAAGCCATACAGCATCGTGGATCTGGCATATAGCAGTATTTTATATAGTAACCACAGATGTGTTATCATTGTCAAACTTCTCAATGATAATACAAATCTGACCATTTAGAAGAGAAACAAAACGAAAATGTTGATACCGAATGCTATATTTTAATCTGCTGAAACCTAAAGCTCTGTTAATGGTTTGGATATATAAATCTTTGTTACGCATGCTTATATCTACTTATAAATAGGTCTTGGTTATGTGTGTTTGTTTGTTTGTTTTTTATCTTATTCTGCATTTTTTACGCTATCATCCCGACTAAGGCACCATTCGACGCAGAATTTCACTGGTCAAGTCATAGTCAAGGTTTCCCAGTGATC
>JAUYWV010145489.1:0-10356 GCA_032274565.1 Nematoplana nigrocapitula | reverse complement strand
AACTGCACCCCTTTAATCTTACTTTTACATTCTAAATTTTACCAAATTTGTAGGCTCACATAAAAGCCAATCCCCCTACTTTGCAACATATACCTGGATATATATTACTAATTGTTTTTTAAATAGCAAATAATAATTAATTTTATATCTTTTTTAATAAAATTATTTACAGTATTAGTATTTGTTAACTGAATTTTAATCACACTATTTCAGTATTTGTTAATATTATCAGGTATATTATATTAATTTTTTACTTCCTATATTATTCACCCTTTCTATCTGGATACATAGCTATTCCCTAAAATTAGGTCAAAATAATTACTATAGTTGCAGCTATCTGTTATCTAGCCTAACTACATACAAGTTCAATTATGCTCGCATATAAGCTGACCTTCCCCACTTTTTCATCCAAATTTATTCCAAAAGTTCTTGAATTATACGCAAATATATATGGTTAATATGCAGTGGCTATTTGACCGGTACCAGTTAAATAGCCAATTTAACTATTATATTCAGCTAGCAGTCTCATAATACTTCAAGGTGATGTTTGCTTTTTCTTTAAGTAGGGTTTCAAAATAGCTTCAATAGTCCTACTATCTCTTCTCCAGAGCTAAACACACTTTGACATTTGATACTTTTTTATATATATCCAAAAATGACTATTGGCTGAATAGTCAAATTGACTAATCAACCAGTTCTGGTCAAATAACTATTTTGATTATTCAGCAGGCAATCTCATAATACTTCAAGATATTTACTTTTTTCTTTGGACAGCGTTTCAGAACAACTTTAATAGTCCTGCTATTTGCTCTCCTCCAGAACTAAACACACTTTGACCTTTGGTACTTTTTTATACATATTAAAAATGACTACTAGCTGAATAGTCAAATTGGCTATTTAACCAGTACTGGCCAAATAGCCACTATGATGGTAATAACTGTAGCAAATTCCATAGGGCATTAAGTCAATCAGACTGTGGAGCATTTTTTCTAGAGCCAAATATGATACTAACCATGAATCACCACTTAAATCATTTCATTTCTTGTGGTAATTATCTTGGACATCATGTATTATACTCCAGGGATTCTTAATAGGGTTTATATCCGGACTATTTCCAGGCTAGTTGAATTCTTCCAGATGAATAGTTTGTAGAAATTCACTAGAAACTTTCATTTTGAGAAAACCTTTGTGTCATTTCAGATAGCACTCTGGTTCAAAGGACATTTATTTAAGTAGTGCTTCTTATTCATCATTCCTTTGTAGATATAAAGAGGACCAGCAACATAATTTGAAAAATTACCCCAAACTATCACTTTTATTGGATTTCTGATAGTTGATGTTATTGGTTGAGGAGAGTTCGGTAGCTGCCAAATATGTTGAGAACTTGCGATCCTACATTCAAATTGAGATTCATTGCTAAATACTAAATCAGGAAAAATGGCAATATAAGCTAAAATCAGGGAATTTCATCATTTTTTGGAAAATTAGGAAAAATTAAATAGCTTTATTTTTCATTTTTTTTAATATCAATTTTACACATCTAAAGAAAGTAAAAAAGATTTTGATCACTATGCTTGCTCAAACCATGTATACAATATTTGTTTCTGTAATTAAATAGCATTATCTGTTGGTAATTTTCATTTTTTATTGCTTTGGAAAACCTAATATGCACTTATTTAGTATATATAAATATCAGGGAAAATCGGAGAAAAATCAGGGAATTTGATTCTGAAAAAAGCGGAGGGAACCCTGTAAATGCGACCTTTTGCCAGTCTGCTACCATCCAGTCTCTGGGCTTTTGTGAATTGAAGTCTCTTATGTCTCATGGCTCATGGCTGCTGTTAGAGCTGGAACGGTTTTAGGCATAACGGACTGATAGCCCAATTGTATAAAAAAAAATTTATAAACTGAGATTTATACCAGATTCAGCTAGGATATTCTTCAGTTCAACAGCAGATGCTAAGGGATCTGAGTAGTCATCCAAGAAGGCGATCATCGCGCTATGTGGTTTTTGATCATCTACTAGACTGACCCCTTCATTTAGGCATTATTGTCTTTTGTCTTGTCATGTTGGATTTTAATGACTGATGCTAGACTTACTCCTAATGACCTGCTATTTTACGAATTGTATAGCAATTTTCCTGAAGGTTAGTTTCAACTACCATAACTTGTTATATTGTGAAATCTTTCTTACGACCGATAGTATAACAAATTTTCAAGATTAGGTGCCTAAATAGACACATTATAAAATTAAATAGGTAGTATGAATACACAATCAATATTTTATCAATATATAGACACAAATTCACAGATGAACTTATTTAGTAGGTATTATTGGTCACCCTATCTGCCATGTGGATGCCAACGTGGACACAGTGTGGACCCTGTCAAGATGGTAAAAACAGCAGTATAAATATTGAATTGTTGTAATCTTAGTTGTATTTGTCACGTACATTTTACTGCAAAATCAGGGAATTTGATTCTGAAAAAAGAGGGGCAACCCTAAAAATAGCATTGAACCTTGAAGTGTCTCAATCACCTATTACATACACCCTACAGAAACATCATATTCAGGACAAACCAAACCCTCTATCTGGTCACCATGTAAGACAACTGCTCATGATGCCATCATGATCCATAGAGCTACAGTCACAAATCCCTTCGTCACAGGAATTGAAATCAAGAGAGGACACAAACAAACACTTGACAATGACAATCTCCCTCTCACACAGCTCACTTAGTAGCCTCTTTGTTTCAGCGGCATCAAATCTATGCCCTGGAATGCCTGGGAAATTTTCCAGATCGCAATCCTATGGAAAATCTGAGGCAGATCATCAAGAAGAAGCTAGAGAATGAACAGTTCGGCAATATCAGTGACTTTAACGAGTGCATCAAGACAATCTGTTGCATTGAGATCATTGAAGCAACCTGTCATGCATTGGTGGACAGCATGCCTCATCATATTGTAACAGTTCTGAAGAACAAAGGCTATCCTACCAAGTACTAACTGACTTTCAATGACATTCACTTTCAAAACTTTGAAAGTCATGTCAACTATCTGTTCCTATTTTTTGGTTTCTCTTTTTTATTCTATCTTTTCCTCTTATTTTATGTGATATTTTCCATGATGTAGTACTGTGACTGTGAGGTAAACGAAAGACTATGACGTTTTCGGATTTAGTGTGAGGTAATTTCTCAGAATAAATACTCTGCTGTAAGGTTCATTGTGATCAATTTTGTCATTATAGCAATGATCCTAATGATTTTATTTCAAAATGAGAGCTTGATATTAGGAAATTGAAAAAAATACTGTTGATGCTAAACTTTTGTCCAGCACTGTATATATAGCAATGCAGTATACAATATATTTGAAAATGACATCAGAATTTATTTACAGTGGAATGCATTTTAATATGTACAGTATTCACACTAACTTTAACACTTAACTCTATTTTGGACATCTTTTATCATTTTCATTAAGGATTTATCCATCGAAAAAGCTCTCAGTAATAATAATTCATGCTTCTTTCCAAGGTAGCTTGATAATAATTATTTTTGGATCGTTTTCCCATTATTATTGATTATAAACTTAGAAGCAGTATTAATAGCTTGCATTTTTGGGACATTATTACATTTGTTTAGGACAACCATCCCACTTTCATCTGGATGATTTTAAATTATTTATTTGTTTTTCTTCAAAATATCAGCATTGTTATCAGGTGATCTAGTGACAAGGTGCCCTGAAATTAACGTAATCTGATTTGAGTTTGGATACATGATTTTTCTTGATGCACTATAAAAATGTGATTCCTTCAGATATTGTGTTTGATGTGATACACAAGTGTAATCTTACAGTTTGAATTTACATTTGTAGTAATATATGTTAAGTTATTGAAAAATTGAAAAGATCTCACTATACTCATGCTCATGTCTTTGGCTTATTGCTATTATAAACTACTCAGCATGTTCTGACTGCAGTGCTCACAAGCCTAAATTCAATTATGAGTCTGTCTTACTGCATATTTAAAAAAATTGTATGTGGTTATTTATTTTCATCGTTAATTATTTTATATTTTCAGGAAGGTTTTATTCTTGGAAGTATTAGTCAAGGTCTCCAAACACAAATTACTGATCAACCTAGCTTAAATGCATCAAGTGAAACTATTATAGGTATGTATAGATAATTGTTCTAGCATGTTTCTAAACTACTTTAAGGCTTTATTTTTCATTCAACTCTTCTAAATTTAATTAATAAACTATTGGAAATGGATAGTTTTCAATGGTAGAATGAAAATTGTTTTAAACAAATATTGCACATGTGACATATGTATCTAGTGTAGAATTTGAATTTTCTGTTCAAATTTTATTTTCGTTTTTTGTTTTTTTTACAGAAATGTCATATCAGATTTTCTTTCTGAAATGATGATCATATGTTCCTAAATTCCTATAAGGGCAATTACATATTATAGTTGCACTATTCTAAAAAAATAGTTCTTAAGCTACCACTATAATTTGATTTCAAATGCACCATAAAGCTTCATATTTTATTGTCATTTCACGTCCACATGTTTGTAGTATACAATACTTCAAAATACTTTATTAATAAAGGGCATTGAAACAGTTGTTGAATATATTTACCTACTGTATTTTTTAATATTTCGCCAAAATATAGAATGTTTATATTCAAAGCATAGTAAAACAAAATATTTTTTATTTTTCATATTTATAATTTTTAAAACATTAAGTGAAATTTATAAATTCAGCACATTACAAATGTCATTTAAATTATTTTTGTTTACTAAATACTTAATCATAAACGTCCTTCATTTTGGCACAAATTCGAAAATAGTGTGATTCTTCTTAAAAAAGCCAGTTTATGAAATATAACATTTCTATTAACTTAAAAGTGTGTATCAATAGTAATAGTGAAATTATAGAATTTTATGTGACAAAAGACACAATGAGCATTAATTATAATGAAAGTTTATGTTCAAATGAAATGTTATAGTTTAGATTACACTGGGGAACAATTTTTTATCATTTTTTGTTGCAAGAGATTTTTCAACTGTTTTTAACTAATTTTAGGGTGCTGATTTCAAAAATGGTATTCGTTTTCTTCTGTAAGCTCTAGTTTTTTTGCAATCTTAAGTTGTTTGTTTTACTAAATGTTGCATCGATTAATAAGCTTTGGAAAACTAACCTTTAAAAGTTTATAAATAGAAATGATGAGATAAGCAGTGTTGTAAGGAGTCAGTCTATATACTGAATCATGTTCAATTTCTCATCTGTACACAGTATATAATGTCATACCTTCAATTTACTATATTGTATATAACCAGTTTACTATGTCTTGCTGTGTATCTAGCCTATTAACTGACTGTAGTGAAAAGTGCCGATTTTTAACACAACACACCGAAGCACATAGCATACAGTTCAATAAATCAATCAATCAACTCAGACGCAACAATAGCTTAGCCAATGAAATAATACCAAACACAACAGTCTTTCAAAGAAAGCAGCTGAGACGTTGGTTCGAGGTTGAATAAAAAAATTACTTGATGTACTGTACAGTAAATGCAAAGGTCTCTTTCTACCGAAAGCGAGATAATCTTTTCTGGCTTTTTTACTCTAACCTACATGGATTGGTGTACTGTCATGATATATCAGGTCTCCTAACGTTGCTGGGTATGCCATCATACAATCCAGTGGAGTGGCGATTGTTTATAGACAGCTCAAAACGGAGTCTTAAATGTGTTCTCTTGCATAATGGCAATGAATATGGTGCAGTTCCTATTGGTTACTCAGTACGATTAAAAGAAGAGTACCACAACATAAAATTGGTCTTGGATTTACTGAAGTATCAAGAGCACAATTGGGTAATATGTGTGGACCTAAAAATGATCAACTTTCTTCTTGGGCAGCAGAAAGGTTTTACAAAGTTTCCATGTTTTATTTGCATGTGGGACAGCAGAGCTAGAGACAAGCATTAGACTCAGAAGGAGTGGCCTATTCGTGAAACTCTTGAAGCAAGTATGCCAAATGTCACCAATGATCCAATTGTCAGCCGAGATAAAATTATTTTTCCACCTCTGCACATCAAACTGGGAATAATGAAGCAAATTTCCAATACATTGTAAATGCAATCCCTGCCTTATCTTTCGAGAAAATCAAAGCAGGAGTGTTTGATGGACCTCAGATTCGTACTCTTATGCGTGATGATGGGTTTGCTGCAACAATGTCTAACCAAGAAAAATAGGCTTGGATATCATTTGTGTCTGTTATTTAAAACTTCTTGGGGAATGTAAAGTCACATGACTATGAAATTCATGTTGAGAGAATGACTGCAGCATTTAGAGACCTAGGATGCTATATGAATATTAAACTTCATTTCCAGCACAGCCACCTCAGCAGATTTCCAGAAAACCTTGGATCCTACAGTGATGAACAAGGAGAACGGTTTCACCAGGACCTGAAGAAAATGGAAGAGCGTTATCAAGGGAGGTGGGACCAACACATGATGGCAGACTACTGTTGAACCATTAAACGTGACTGCACTGGAGATGGTCACACACGCAAAAGCTACAAGATGAAATTTTTGCCTGAATATGTATGAGTGATGTTTAAACTGACATTATTTGAGTGCTTTTATACCAATTCAATTTAGAATTAGAAATGTAAATTTCATTTCATCTGTAAAATTTAGTCTATAACACACACATCTGTGGTACAAAAATGCTTGTGTATATTATTCGAAATTAAATTTAAGATTTCAAAGCTCTAAGTGGAAATGCCAAATTATGCACATAAGGCATTTCAACTTTCTAATATGGAAATATAATATTATCTTTACTTGACATATCCCTAGTTATTATCGTTTTATTTAACTTTACGGTTGCCATTCTGCAAATTACAGTTCGATTTTCGTATAAATGAAAATTCGTGAATTGCAAAAATCTAGAGCTTAGAGAAAAAATTAAACCTCATATTCGTGTTCAGCAGACCAAAATTACTTAGAAACAAGTATTGCATTTGATGCAACAAAATATGTGTTCCCTAGTGTTATTATAAACAATTTATTTTATGTAACTTTCAGATTAATTACTAATAAGTACATTTGTGACACAATGAGTGAGGTCACAATCGGGCTTAAGAAAACGTTTAGTGTTAATCCACAAGAACATAAGAATTTATTTTTCATTATGCTTTTTCTTAAGCCCAATTGTGACCACACTTTTCAAAAAAGTTGGTATGATTTTTTTATCTATGACATTAAATTTAACAATAATACGCTTCTCTCACTTGAAATGCTCATATAATTAATGCTTCTTGTTGGAGAAATTGTGAATAACTTGTTTAGCAATACTTTTTATGGCAAAATTCATTTTCCTGTTTTTCGCAAAAAGTATTTGCATTGAAAATAATTTAATGCTATATAAAAAATTAAACCACTGGTAAAATGAAAGACTTTGAAGCTTATGAAACCTTAAATGTTTTATTAACACATTTTAATAAAGTGTAATCCTAAATATGTTCATTTTTCATTGATATTTTCAAAAAAATTGAAAATGCATTGATTGATTAAAACATTATTTTTCAAATTAAATTATTATGAAATTATTAATTTATTAATATAATTAATTTGATTTAAATATATCTAATGATTAATTATATAATTGATTTTTTAACTTGTATTACAAACCTTCTACATATATGTTGCATTAAATAAAATATTACTATACATGGAAATAAGTTATTACTTTTTAATTAATAATTAGCTATATAAGAACCTAACATATGTTTTACCTTTGTTTTTGTGTATATAAGGAATACTACAAAATCTACAATTTTACACTACTTTTATTATATAATTGAATATACTACATATTTCACATAATTTTAGCTTGGTCACATACATAGAATATTATTATTTAACATTAATTTCATATGTAGCAACCTAAATACTGCGTCATAGCATGTCTAAAGATGTATGCATGATACTTTACCATTATGTAATTCCGTTACGTAATTCAATTGTGCTGTTATAATGAGGATATAATGAATCTACAAAATTATGGATTAACTTTGGGAAACAATGACATGTGATTTAAGAGGCTCGCTTTGGTATAAATAAATCCACATTAAGCAAATTAAAATTTTTGCATAAAATTCAGACTTTTAAACTCATTTAAGGTCATTAAAATTTGTCATCCACTTACGTATTTCTGTTACGCTGCACAAATCTATGTCATACTGAATGCATACATAATTTTTTAAACAAAAAATGTAAAAATATTCTCAACACATCTATTATCGCTCATTGACACCCAAATTTATTTCAAATCATAGGTTTTTTTTTAATTTACTGACATCATTTTAAAGTAGAATATTTTTTGTGAATGTAATTCCGTTACGTGAAAACTGCCCAAATGTCCTTCATTTTTCAACAAGTTAATTCTACAATGACTTAATAACTAATGATGAGAAATATGATTAATTTCTAACTCTAGCTAGCTAGAATATGTACTCTACATGTATTAAACTTAATGATTTTGGATATTTTATGTTGCTATTTTCTATATACCACATTTCCTTATCATTCTCATGATCCATCGCATTACCCCATGAATTTGAACATATGTACAGTATTTATAGTTAAGTACTCATAATGATCCACAGTGAATCCACAATCTTTCAGAATTGCTCGATGTATATTCAACTATGAAAGTGACAATTTTTAGTTTTGGTATATATACTATAAAAAATAGACTATAATGAAAAGTTATCTCATCCCTTCTACATGACTGGAATTTTCTAAATTGCATTTCATCATTTCCCAATAATGTGGAATATTGTGATTGTAATATATTATTTTCGTGTTTTATTCTTCAGAAATTCAAGGAACTTATCCTTTTATTATTTGTGATGCAGTTAAGGATCTTAATTACACGTTCAACATCCCTAGTCACCTGATTTCGGTATGTATATATACATAGCTTCTTATTAATAATATTTTACAAGGTTATTCTTTGTTAGTGATATTGTATGGGAGCCCAGGTCATTACATAGATAATATCACTAAATGGTTCAACTGAACTACATATTGATAAAAATATAAAAATGTATATTAGAACTGTATTCAAATAGCTGGCAACTTTTTCTCTGTGTAATGGTTTTATTTGAGGCAAACGCAGCACTAATGCAGATTTGATAATGCTAGAAGTAATTAAACGTGACAAAAGAGCTAATAATTGATTGGCATTAGAGTATGTATATGGAAGGGAAATGGCCAAACGACTTCTACAAAACAACAATGATACCACTAAAGAAGAAATCTAACACAAAAGAATGTAGTGATCATCGTACCATCAGTCTACTATCCCACACACCGAAAATAATGTTAGGAATCCTAACCAGAAGAATAGAAGCCAAATCAAGATACTACATAGGAGATAATCAATTTGGCTTCAAGAAGGGTTGCGGTACAAGGAAAGCAATTGGATCACTAAGAACATTTATAGAGAGAAGCCTGGAATTTGACAACCATCTATACATATGTTACATACTGTAGACTTTGAGAAAGCGTTCGATCGAGTCAACTGGAAAATCTTAATGGATACACTCAAACCTATCGGGATAGACTGGAAGGATAGAAGACTTATCTAAGATCTTGAATCAAAATGCTACCATCAGGATAGAAAATGAAGCATCAGAGCCAGCAGTGATTGGACAAGGAGTACGACAAGGATGTCTTCTCCTCTTCTTCTCAACTGTTCCCGCGATACGCGAATAACCGCGGGCTACCTAACTAGGGGTCGGTGCGCCCGGTCTGCCGGAGAAAGGTACCCATTTTGGTTGAGTCTTCGAGGGCTTCTGAGAGGGGAGTGGGATCCCAGAGGCGGACTCGTTGTGGCGTCCACACCGGGCACTTGCAATGGAAATGTTCGACTGTCTCCACTTCTCCACAGGAAGTGCACAAGGGGTCTGTAGCCCTGTTGATTTTGTGGAGGGTCTGCCTCACTAGCGACGACGTACCGGTTTGGAATTTTCGGAATTGGTGGAGGGTGCATTCTAGCCGGCGGTTGTTGATGACAGGTAGTTCTTTCCCGCTAGTCGCTTGGTACCAGGGTTGGAGCGTTTTCCCCTGGTCTTCTCTCCCCACTCTTGTTCTCAATATACACAGAGAGAATGATGACTGAAGCACTGGATCATATAGAAGAAGGAATGAAAGTAGGGGTTGAACTAATCAAAGATATCAGATTCTCAGATGATTAATCATTACCTGCAGATACAGAAAAGGGACTACAAACACTATTAGACAACCTGAATAGCACAGCTGCAAAATACAATATGAAAATA